>JBBPTF010000103.1:0-31217 GCA_038094015.1 Phylloporus cf. gajari | reverse complement strand
ACATTGACCTAACTTGTTTATCTGTAACCCTAATCTAGGTTTATAAAGATCAACATCTCCTTTATATAATAATCTTCCTCAATGGTCAGAATTTGAAATTAACAATTGACAACATTGACTATTCTTGAGATATATCAAAACAAAAATATATGCTGTGTTATGATAATTTCCTCTCTATCATATCCTTGTTGTTGGATAATCATCAGTTGTTGTTATCATATGATATTCTTACTCTGTCTAGATTGTCATATTGACATAGAGATCAATATTCTATGAAGGGTTGACACAAAGTTGAGAATGAAACTACATGTAAGTGTGTTTTTGTTGTTATATATATCTTATAAAGGTTTCTGATGGTGAATATCATAAAAAATTGCTATCTCATACATTGATAACATTAGGCATATAGCTGTGTGAACTATATACAGCTATACAGCTATTACATGAGACTAGGCAACATTGTCATGAAAGACACATGTTCACTACTCAGGTGAGTATAACAGACTGTTGATTGGGAAGAGGGTGTAACATAGTATAATATAATAGGTACTATACAATACTATATAAGCAGTCCAATACTAGGCAGCATAAACATGCTTTCAGATATTATATCTTAACTTAATGGATTATATTTGAATCAGCTTATAAAAATAGAATTTATATTTTATATCTTGATTTAATTTCCATTGACTTATCTTGCTGACATGTTCCATATACTAATAGCTCTTTTATATTCTGTTAGTTTCTATATCTTAGATATATAAACCCTTACTTTCTTCTTAACCCCCTTTTTTTAAGCTAGTTCTCCTCAGAGTTACCATTTGTACCTCTAGACTAGCAATATACTCTCCTCTCCTCACCATCTTTCAATTTCTTAGGAGTTTCTATCTGTACTTTGAATGGGTTGCTTATCCCTTGAACCTCTTAGCCCTACACCTCATGTGTAGTTTAAAAACTCAAGTCAACCATATTGTTGATAAGTCTGTATGACCTTATAGATGTACATATGGACCTAAGTACCAACTGAATACTTGACCATAATCTCTAGTTCTTTCCTGAGGCTATGTTTCTTTCTATCTGGATAAGGTGTAACAGTTATAATGGGTACAGATGGTCACTACAGAAAGATTATATTTGGATTTGGACCATGCATTACTAACTATGAAGAACAAGTGGTCTTGACAGGTACTGTACAGAACTGGTGTGAACAGTATTTACTATCTCTCAACCTACAGTATGCCATCCAACTATACTATGTTATTTTAATATCAGATGTCTTGTATTTCCTTGAGATTTTGATAGCAAATATAGAAATTGTACATGAGAACTACTTGAAACACTACTCAAAGAAGTCAACTCTACTATACTATGGGATAAAAGGAGAATAGTTGCAGATATAATAGGTCATCTTTTTGCTTATCTTACATTAATCTAACTTCATTGTCATGTTACCTAGCTCTAAACAAGCAACTTCCCTTATTCAGACATTTATATGTTATTAGTGTCTGACCTCTTGTATCAACTCATTAAAGGAACTTTCAAGGACCACCTTGTTGAGTGGGTTTACACATACTCTGAAGAAACTCATGACTCTGTTTGAGCAAAGGAAATTCTCAATGATATCAATAAAAGATAATATGATTTAATATTACTGCATTTACATAGACACACTGATTATTGTAGCATAGGATTACTGCTGCCCTACTGTTTACAGGTCTTCACTGCTTTGCAAAAGGATTAGACTTTTCACAGTAGACTGGCAATGATTAAAAGGCCTTTATGAAGGTCTATATTAACACTATTAAGGGCTATGTTTCAGATGGCATAGTCCATATGTTCTTGGCCTTTCAAGAGTTCTGCTATATAACTTGCCATGATATCATCACAGAGGACATGCTTGAGGACCTCAAGGATGTACTGAAATGTTTTCATGAATACCATAAAATCTTTGTTACAACAAACATGTGATCAAACTTTATACTCTCTGATAACATAACATAACATAACATAACATACAATGAAACATTGTTCTGAACTGACTCATCTTTTGAGGCTTCAAATGGGCTTTGTTCATTGATCACTGAATCAAAACATATCCAGGCTGTCAAGAAACTATACCAACATTCAAACAAGTTCAATACATTGAAACAAATACTACTCATGAATCAGAGGCAAGACAAGCTAACTATCTCTATAGTTGATTTTACTGTCTGTGAGATGCTCATATAGTCTTCAGCACTGTCCTATCTTTGATATTTTAGTAAATTGGGTTTTAACTGGATAGTGCTATATTCTAACCATGTACTGTACTTGTCAACATGGATAATAATACTAGTGGCATCAATGACATGGATATTACCCAGGTCCTATGTTTTTTTTTTTCCTTTCTTATTTCTCAACAAAACCCACCCCTGTATGCTTGTCCACTGGTACAAGTGTATTGACTTTTAGCTGGATGGTGTTACAGGTCTTTGGATGGTATGTCTATCATTCATGTCAGATTGATTGTGTGAATTGTCTGTCATCCATCTTAACACCATCTTCTTTATAGTGTACTTATTGCCTATATTCAGCAATGTAAATCCAATCTACCTAAATCCAATCTACCCTATGATTAATTTTGAAAACTTATTCAACACCTTTCAAGGGTATTATATTAACAAGTTTGCTCTGTCTTGAACCTTTACTTTGTGAGTTTATCAAATTTTATGTCTTTATAGAGTTAATCAAGCTCAAAAGAGCATTCTTAGGTATGTAAGTAACAAATGCCAAGGCTGAAGATGACTCAAACCCAGTAGCTCTTCTTATAGTTGCTACTTTAAATTGGCTGTGAATTTGATTTGATTGAGGCATAAAGACAGACAATGATCTAATACTAAATATATCAACCATGACATATCCCTCTGATAGTATTCTCATGCTTGCACTATCAGCAAGCACTGATATCTATGTGCTGGAGTGGTGGTTGGCCATCAGGAAAGTAACCATGTCCTTATTTGTACTTGCTATATACTTTTTTAAATTAAAATGAACTTATTTGACTTATTTAGTTGGAATCAAGGACAAGTCAAAATAAGTGTGTACAATACTATCCTATCTCTTAAATCAGACTTATTCTAGACTTATTTCAGACTTATTTTGCTGATTTACTATTCTTGAAACAACATCAATTCTACATCCATAAGTTAAAAAAGTACAATGTAAGTAAGATGGATTAAAAATGTAGATAAGTGTCATAATAAAAAAATGATGAGAACACAAAATAAAGCAGGAACAGTGTGGAGTAGAAAGTATAAGCAAACTGGTACCTAAGAGTAGCAAATAAAACAGTGGAAAAGGAACAAGTATGATAATAGCAGTGGCTAGACCAACAGACAATGTATAGATGAAAGATATTGGTGCAATGCAAATACATAGTAAGTAGACAAGATGATAAAAAAAGTACATGAGATGATGGTCAAAATGCAAGTTAAAAAAATGGCAGAGGGATACAGGTGACATGATATAGAAAACAAAGCTAGCATAGTATTTGAAGTCCTGTGAATGAATGGTCAGTACTTGAAGCAGGAGTAGAGCCAAAAATATACAGAGACAAGCATATGAATTGACATCTTTGATACCTAAGTCTGCCTCATTGACATCTATATTCTCTAGCTTCTTATTCCTTCTTGTCTGAGCTTCTGAAAAAATATGGCACATGAGTGTAGAACCTTTTCTTTGCAATGGCTGTATGTATGATGATGTCCTATAGTTCCACCAGTTTGCCAAGAATTGATATACTGTAGACAATTCACAACTGATGAACTTGTTCAACAGTCTTGACAGCATGATCTTCATCTTGCTGTGGTTTAACTCAAGCATGTCATGGATAGTGTTTAAAAGTCCAGTCATATAACCTTCTCATAACTGTAACCTAACTGAACTGTAACTGATTGTAACTGATGATCAGTTATAGTTAGTCAAAGTTAAAGTTATAGTCAGTTACAGTTAAGGTTATAGCTGATCTGGAGAAATCTGTAACCACAAAAAACTGATTACAGGAGGTGCATAGCCACTTTCTCTATTCCTCTTATTTTGTTGGGATTTTCTAGTATTTGTTCTGATTTTATAGCCCTATATTTACTCTTGATATATTTTTAGATCTTATTGACTGACATATTGTTTTAAAATTATATCTCAGTCATTTCTAAGTCAAATCTTTCAACTAGAGGGTCAGTAGATAGCAATTTATCTGTAGAATATTTCATGCCACCATGACAGAGCAGGATTCCTATGTGAATAACCATCATTTCAAAAACCAGTCATAACTGGTCATATAACTGGTCATAACCATTTATAACCAGTTTTGGACAGTTAAGATTCAGTTATGACCTTATTTGGAAGTTTCTATAACTGATGAGGTCATGGTTATGCAATTTCAGGTCAAAAACTGAACCTAACTAGACTTTTAAACACTAGTCATGGATTACATTTTTAATGTCAATCACACCTTTATTGATAAATGTGAGAGCATGTCTGAGCTAAAATGTAGTCAGTACATGTGCAAACAGAACAGCAAGTAGAAATGCTGACTGCTATACAAGTGGTCACAATCACTCTAGCACCCTTTTTACTCTTCGTCCATTCTTTCAATAGCTAACTTTTGATAGAAATATATCCATTGATAATACTCAGTTGTGTGGTGGAAAGAAGCTCCAATATGAAAGGGGACTTGAAATAATCTTTGGGCTTCAACAGCCTCAGTGGCTTCTCAGTCACCAGGTCTTTGTATAAGAAATGGATGTCCTTGTATATTTGACCTCCTCAGATATCTTGTCTTTTAGAAGATTGGCAAAATAGCTTATCATCACTGCAAGCACTACTGATCCAATGCCTCCCCGCCACTCATACATGTGTTAATGCACCTTTGAAGCAGTTAGTAGATGAGTTTTGACAAAAGGTAGATAAATCAGTTACCACTGTATAAATGGCACCATGGAGGCAGACTTGGTAGTCAATGTTGGGGTAGATAGTGTTGAAGATAGCTTGCAATGCCTTTAGAATGTCCTTATCCAGTATGTTCCAAACATTCAACCGAGTCCTACATCAAAGCATTAGTGTACTGATAATATTATGTGATCAATGCTGGTTGTTCAATATCAGCAAATCTTTCATGCTATAAGTCTTGTATTTCTTCCTGCTGTCAGTATGATCTGTGTCAGCTATTGGTGTGTTAGTGTGTGAGAACCAAATCATCTGAAATTGGTCATCCTGTTACCTTCTCCCTTGACTTTGGTTTGCTCATTCAACAGTGGAGAGACTTGCACACCAGAAGTAACAATACTGACTGATATCTAATGAGTATCAAATCTAATGTTTGAAGTTGGTCATCTCATTATCTTCTTCCTTGATTCTGGGTTTCTTGTTTGACATCAGAGGGACTTGTACATTGGGAGTAACCTTACTGACTAATATCTGATAGATAGTTAGTATGCTAAATGTTTATGTAGTAAATTTTACTGAGCTAGTCATATACATACCCTTGATTCTGCCTGTCTCTTTCATGATCTTCAATATTGTGAGCACATCAACAATTTGTGTGCTCTCATTTTTGGGTCATCCACATTAAGCTTACTATCAGAGAGATCAGCTTTGGCAGCCTTGCACTTAGCTGCAGTCAAAATGACATGGGGTTGTGACAAAGGAAATGCCTGTGTGAAGGGTGGTTGTAAGTCCATCATGTCTTCATTAGACTTACTTTCAGTGATGGGATTAAACTTGGCCAAAGTTAAAATAACATGGAGCTATAATGATAGAAATGACTATATGAAAAGTTGTTGTAAATCTGTCATGTCCTCATCAGACTTACTATTGGACACAATGATGGCCTTCATGGCTGTATACTGAATAGATGTCAGGAA
The DNA here is from genome assembly GCA_038094015.1 of Phylloporus cf. gajari. Classification (NCBI taxonomy): domain Eukaryota; kingdom Fungi; phylum Basidiomycota; class Agaricomycetes; order Boletales; family Boletaceae; genus Phylloporus; species Phylloporus cf. gajari. The sequence continues at coordinate 25,317 of JBBPTF010000103.1, read as the reverse complement.
GAAACATGGTTACAATGATTGAGGTATTTAAGTGAAGGATGGTTCCATATAAGCCCTGTCATTGTTCAGGCCACTTTTGAGATGAATATTAGCCTCAGTGGCTGTATGCTTGAGTTGGGACAAGGATGGCTCTAAATCTACCATATCATCAGTTTCAGATATGATTTTCTGAAAGATATGGTTAATAAGTACTATATTATCAAATAGAAGAAACTTACCACCATGTTTGAATAACTATAGGACCTAGCCATAATAGCAGCTCTCTCATTGGTGGCATCAACAAAGTCATCAAAAATTTCCTCTTCTACATTGTCTATTAGAGTCTGTACAGACCAATGTTTGTAAGCAAAGTTTGTTCACTTGCAAAGATCATGGGAACTCAGCATCCATTCATGTTTGGGCAGAGATTTGACCAGGCAGTGTAGGGGCACTGTTTGTGATTCTCTGGGCTCAACAACATCAATGAACCTATTCAACCACAATGTGTGCTGACAATTCACCCTTCATCTCATTAAACTTATCCATATCCTCCTCATCACACTTCTTGAGATACTATCTGAAATTCATCCTGTTTAGAATCATACACGTATACCATATCACACATCAGCACTCTCTGACTACCAGTGGATGCTAGAACTCATCAACAGACATCCAGACTGCATAAGTTCAGAACGTGGACTTCATAAGGGCACCTTTATTCAGCTTGTTGCTCACCTGCACTCAATAGGAGTTGCAGATACCTCAAGAGTAATGGTTGAAGAACATGTGGTGATCTTCCTGTACATGTGTGTAACAGGCCTGATAACAAGGCATGTTGGTGAGCATTTCCAATGTGCTAATAGGACAATATCCCAGTGAGTGAAATTGATCTCTCTTTGATCTGATCAAACTAATCAACTCATACCATGTAGTTACTTTAAGAAAATACTGTGTACCCTTTCCAATGATCCTTTTTATACTACATTTGTTAAGTTTCCAACTGCTGATACCATACCACCAAAGATTCATAACAATGGCAAATTTTGGCCATATTTTTGGGACACAATTGGAGCAATCAATAGTAGCTATATCCCAGCTACCCCACTATAGTATGACTGAGGAAACTATCACAACCATAAAAGGTTTCTTTCACAGAATGCACTCTTCATATGTGATTTCAACTTGCCTTCATGTATTTACTCATGGGTTAGGAAGGATTGGCAACAGATGTGCATGTTTATGATGATGCAATATTGAAGAATCTACATATCCCACCTGGAAAGTACCTTCTTGTCAATGCTGGCTATCCTCACCACTCCCAGCTCCTTGTCTCATATCATGGTGTTCATTACCACCTTGCTAAGTGGTCTTGAGCAAGTCAAAGGTAACTTTATTTTTGTTTTCTTACATTTCTAATTCACTCTTAGGCCACAGAATTAAGAAGAGCTATTCAATCTTTGGCATGTATCTGTATGAAATGTTATTGAGTGAATTTTTGGTGTCTTGAAACAGCATTATCACATCCTCCTTCTCCCACTTGAGTATGACCTTAAGACACAAGCCTGGTTACCTGCTGCCCTTGCTGTGCTTCATAACTTTGTCTGGCTGCATGAACTGGTCAAAGAGGAGGGAGAGGAGGGGGTGGACGAGGAGCACTATGGCATTTATGAGGGTAATTGCAATGATGATAGCAGTGATAGCAGTGATAGTGATGACAATGGTGATGGTGATAACAGTGATTATCTTAATGGCAATGTTGAAGGTGCTGGTGATGGTGAGGGTACTCATGATGTCACAGCCAATACTGGTGATCATAGTGCAGCCAATATTATGTGGGATACTATTGCACAGGCTGTATGGGTTGATTACCAGCAACTCATTTCACAGGTTGATCATTCAGATGATAGTGGTACATCATATGTGGTAGGTTGACTTAACTCGAATGTACTGATCTGTGCAGTCTATGATAGCATATATTTCAGACAATAGAACAGAAACATACAAACAAGAGACATACAGACAACATACAACAAATAAAACTGAACAATCACTCATTGCCATGCCATTCCTACAGTCCTGCTTTCACCACATCAATGATTCACTCAACACACCCCTCATCTGTGGTGCATTCATTCAGTATTACAATGATTCCATTGGAATACCCAGTGGCAACCAAGAATATTCTTCTCTGTTCTTGGGTTATAAGACCCATGGAACCCAGACACATGATGGTCTTGGTAGCATCTGAAAGGCTCTTGAGGGGATCAATGAAGTTTACTGAGAGGGAATCACTCAGGTGCTGGATGGATGAGTTGACAACATGAAGTGCAATACTGGTTGAGTCCATACTTCCAGAGACCACCTGTTTGCTAGAATTTCAGGAATGCTTGCTTGGATGGGCAGATGACATGGATGAGAATGGAACATTCACAGAACCTGACATGGACAGTGAGGTGTTGCTGGCTGGGTTAGACTCTGAAAATGGGTGTTTTACTTGGTTTCCATGAGCTGCTGGCAGGGCAAAGACAGCCTGAGATGAGGGACCTGCCTGTGCTGAGGAATGACAACTGGGGGAAGACAGAAATCCTGTGTTTGATCCTACTGTGGAATGATTGTAGGGTGGAGTAGGAATTATTTGAAGAGGGGGGACAGGCTCACTGAGTAGGATAGTAGCTGTTTGATGGATAGCAGATGGAGCAAGCATTGAAAGTGAATCGATTGTGGTGGCAGTTGTGAAGATAGTATGCCCAATAAGGTTCTGGCTTATGTTGGCAGTGGATTCTGTGGCATATGTCTGAAAAGGGGGAGGGGCTGACACAAGAGCAGATAAGGGTATTGAGAAGTCATCATATGTAGACTCTTCTTCAGTATCTTCTGTGAGGTTGAGCAAGACTGATGAGCTGCTTGCACTGGGGACAAACACCCTAGAACCTGAGGTACTGCCACCTTGGTCTATACAGGCTCTTATGGTTGGCATGACCTTAGTGTGGTGCCAAGAAGATGCTGAAGTTGTTTCAGACAGTGCAAAACAAAGGGGATTGGAGTTATTAAGACAAGGTCCATAGCATTGCATGGCTGCCTCATATCTGTGACCTATGTGTGTCTAGTGTTTAAAAGTCCAGTTAGGTTTGTTTTTTGATCTGAAATTGTATAACTGTGACCTAACTGATTATAAGAACTTCCAAATAAGGTCATAACTGAACATTAACCATTCAAAACTGGTTATTCCTATAGGAATTCTGTTTTGTTATAGTGGTACAAAATATTTTACAAATAAATACCCTAACTGAAAAGGCCCAATGTGAGATGAAGTATTACAGGAGTAGTACACATGTTGTGGAAGAGTAAAATAATGCCAAGCAACAACCAAAAGGCCTAATGTGAGATAACGCATTGCAGTAGTACTATGGTATCATGAGGAGAGGGTGAATGACATTAAGAGATGATGGAAATAATCTAATGTGAGATCTCAAGATACAATCTCAAATACATGATGGTCTGCATATCTGTTCACATAGTAGGAATGAAAAATATCATAGGAGTGGTAAGGCCCAATCTTGATAGAAATCTCCTGAGTTCTGTATATAGGAATTAAGTGAGTGGTATAGTAAATGACATCAACATGGATGATCAAAATTTTGGGCTGGCAATGAGTGTTGTAAGGTGGCTAGACAATCCACATCCCTGTATCTTCATCAGGTTCATCTGAGAGGTCAAACCATCAAATGACAGCGCAAGAATAATAATTTCCTTCTGCTGTTGTAAAAGAAAAACATGAAAGGATGTATACAATATCTATACCTTGCATCCCTTTGATATCAGGGCCCATGGTTACAAATACACAGTCCAGTTGCAGAGGATCATGTCTCCACAATAGACATGATCAGATCACCTCACATTGCATCCCACCAACCCCACTAATGTCACTAGGAGCATAAAAAGTGGCCAATGTAGCATTGAAAACTTTGACTTTTCTGTCATGCACAGGACACTCAGAAAGAGGTATGTTGATCAAGTCACATGGATCTTCAGGATTTGACATTTGAAATAGAAACCACTGGACCAACTTGAGTAAATGTGGTATATCAAGCTCAACACTCAAATCAGCTATAGTTCTCACATGCTTTCACTCTGAAGAATAAGTCAAATATAGCTGTAGGAGATATTAGTTGATATTTACAGTAATCAGTTGTAAGCTTGACCAGCCTATCCAGATGAGTTTTCTTGTCCATAGGATAACTGTCTGGACATGGCTCTTGCACTTGAGGGGTATTGTTGATAGCATTGTCATGCTCCTGTATTGATCCATTGGGTTGCTTTGAGAGTGCTATGAACTTCGTAAATAAACATGGGAAAAGGTATTACCTATATAAGAGATTTAAAACATGGGAGATGTATGTTTTATCAATCATCCCTCACTAAATGAAGTTGACATGACATCATGCCAATTTATCCAGCTGTTAGTTTGTCAGCAGCATTTGTTTGAGTGAATTATGACAATTTGAGTGCCTGTATGGCTGCTTGACAGCCTTGATGTGCTTTTCCTTTGTAATCAAAGAGCACAACCCATTCAGAGCACTGAAGTGACAAATCAGATTGGGGTAGTGTGTTATCACATGTTAATGAGGAGTTGAGAAAGTAGACACAATATCTGAGCAAAATATTTCCCAGTACTGGTGGTAGCACTCCAATATGTGATTGATTGTGGAGAGTGTGGTCTCAGTAATTGTATTACAATGCACAAGATAGCAAAATTCAAGAAGGGCACACAGAGTCCATACTATGTTACACAGAACATGTCCTTCAATTGTAGGAAGGTAAACTTTGACAAGTAAAAAGTGAATATAGTACTTTGAAACAGGATGGCAAATCACCTTACCTTCATCAATGCTTTCAAATCATCACTGGTCCACTGTTTGAAATGGCATCCTTGTAAGAATCATCTCAAGCCAGAAAAAGACACTACTGCTGCAATTCTAGATTGTACTATTGAGTAAGAACCGAAATAGTCAGGGGTAAACCTATCATCAGTCTATGTCATCTAAAATAGCATTAGCACCTGCACTGTATACTATGTGGATAAACTGCTCAACCCAATCTATAAAGTGATCCTTAAAAGTGCCTTTCATAATCTGATGCAGAAGATCTAGTACTAACAGTTCATAGATGTCTACATGTGGAAAGTCATTGGTGAATGACTATAAAACATATCCATGAGCATGTCTATAATTAGAGTATAATGTTACATGCACCACTAGTTCACCCACAATACCATACTTGTCCTGAAGCTGACCCAGACCAAACAATTCAGAAAGCCAAGTATTAAGTGATTCTGTGTGTTCTCAGGAGCAATACAATGCTTTGACATCAAGGTCTTGTGATATGGCAAGATATCTAATAATCCAAAATCAGTTTAGTTCAAAATATATAGATCAACTACTTTGTACACCAACCACACACTATACATGTGAGAAGGACTTACTCCTCATAGTTGGCAATATAAGGACCAAGTCCATAGATAACATAGTGATAGTGACTATCACCAAAACATACAATGTCCAGGGTCATCATGTATGATTTCAACAATTGTAGAATGAGTGATAATGATGAATGGAATAACAGGCAATGAAATTGGCAGAACTCATTTGTCTGTACATGCACCTTGGTTACTGCAAATATACAATGAGCAACAACACCAATTTCAAAATATTGAATAGTATGCACTTTGGAGCATGGCTAAAAAGTCAATTAGAACTAGCATGTCCCTATGTGTACATCATATATTGTTGTGAACATTTCTGACAGACAAATATAGTGGATAAAAATCATTTTGGTCAGTTGCTACAGAGACTGTTGTTTTATTGCTACTGAGAATGATTGGCACAAATACCAGCCCATGTGTGGCACAATCTTGTGCAATTATGTCCCATTTCAAATGAGTGATCTATTAGGAAAAAAAGTACAATGACATACTATCTGATTTCATGCCCAATCACCAGACATAAAATCACACCATTAAGGTTCATTGGTAGTCAAAATAAACTTACAACATGAACAATAGTCCATCTCACTAGAGAAATCAGGGTTGCCCAAGATGTTCTGTACTACTTTTCATGGATTATGGAAATAGACTTTGTATTCATCATCCATCCACAGTGGTACATCATCAGCTGGGCAATTGCTGATATAGTATATCATGAAACTGTCCCATTTCACATCTCTGAGCTTAACCTGGCCAATTGTATAGTAGATGTCTTTATGATCAGGGATGTAAGTGCTCCCATTTTACAAGAACAACACCTGTCCATTCATCTCAATATGTGATGCAGAGATGATATTCAGAAGTGCATTAATTTACATACCTGCCATCTGACACTGAGTAAAGAGAAGATCAGTCAACTGGAACTCCAGATGACTCATAAATGGTGACCAGTCATTGTCTGCCTTTTCTTGAGGGTCAGGTAGCAGGACACCTTCTGACAAAAAAATCCTGCATATACCACATGGACAACCTATAAAAAAACAATGTTCACTACATAGTAGAGTAGCTAGAATAGTGCTTACCATTACAACTTGTCTCTAGGGCCAAAAAACTCCATGTTGGTATCAGGTGCAAATGATGACCTCTGTACAAACCAATCTACATTGCCATATTCCTTGGGCTCTCTATCAAATATATCCTGTTGCTTGTCAACTTGACTCAGGGGACTCAGGGAGCATGCTAATACCAGATGTTTCACATTCAGATGCCATGTTAGTCCTGACTTGTTCTTGAACCAGTGGCAGCACTTGAGACATAAATATGTCAATAGGGTTGCTTGCAAGGGCATGACACTTGTACAAAAGAGGTTATGGTGTCAGTAAAGTTATGCTGGGTTATTTGTCCTTGGTAAGGGACATGTACATATATTAGGGTGAATATGGCAAAGTCTAGGAATTTTCAACTGACATCACTACTGCTTTCATGTTCTGATTATTAGAACAGAAATATACATGGCTTCTAACATGGAAATACCAAACTCAACCCATTGAATGTATCCATCCAATGTAGACAAGTGTGTCAGGTTATCTGATCTTCCTGCAAAAAAAAGGACATCTGCAGAGAAGCAAGCCAATGAAAAGACCCTTGCTGACTGCCATATTACAAATGCTATGAAGAAAAGATAGCAATTGAACAAATGGGCAGACTCAAAAAGAAGATGGAGATGGACCAAATGACCATCATTGCTACAGTCCAACCTGTGTGATTACATCCACATCCACACCCTAAAACCATCAGAGGCAAAGGTGGCACTAATGTAATTGTAGAGGATAACCTACCAAATGGTAAGACATCTTTGATTGTGACTGGGATGATTGAAGTTACCAATTGACTAGCCTCACAGCAAACTAAGAGGACAAAAACAGCACCTATACAAGACACTAAACTTATATCTTTGACTAACAATAGGTCATATGTCACATGTCAGAAACAGTCCAACTTACCAATAGGTAGCTAAACAGTAGAATGAGAATAGCAACACCAATGGCAAACAGTAGAAGAAATCCAGTATATGTGATGAAATCCAAGACACTGTTACTGAGCAGAAGGTGGCCCAAGTAGTGGGAAAAGAACACTTATCAGCAACATGTGACACAAACTGCAAAAACCCCATGATTAGGTACATCAAACAGTAAAATTTACTTACCTTCACACAATGTTGTTGCTGACACAGGGAACACTGTTTTTCCTCAACATCAAATCATCTAGCTCAACCAAGAATGTGTTAGCCAGTAGGATCAAGAATTGGATAGTGTTAGTCAATAAATCCACTGATAGCATCCAGAAATCTTTATGGAGTGTGGGTTCCAACCAGAAGAAAAAGGTATTGTTGACCACAAGTATGTCCTCTACTGCTGGCAACTCAAAGACTTTGATAGGCAGTAGCACAGAAGGGCCCCCACCTACTGAAGCTATCTCTTTCAGTGGTAGGACTGACAATATAATGGTCAACCATGATTTGGGTATTGAGAATCCCTTGTCTCATGGTGTCAACAACCTAGTAGATGGCTTCAGCAATGACCTAGATGACAATATAGATCAAGCAGCTGCTCTGCCCAACAAAAAACAATTAGTATGTTGACTATTCAATAGTAGTGCAGTACTCACATGGTTTTGACACAGAACACCATCATCATTGTCCTCACCAAGGAGGAGGTCTAGAAGCAACTTTGGGCTATAGAAGATGAGCTTGGCCCAGAGAGCCAGATACTACCTTTGGCTGAAGATTACCAGACATCACAATGAGTCAATGACAAAGAAAGCCAACTATCCTCTTAGCTAAACACATACAAAAAAAAATAACCTATCAAATAAAATAAATATATTATCTCCTCTAAGAATAAAAAACTCAATAAGGAAACTGTAATGAAGGCTGTTGAGGACACCAGCTATGACATTGATGTGGAAATAAACCTGAGGGAAAAAGGGCAAACACACAGGCAGAGTGCAGTATATTTGACTACTCAAGTAAGTCTACACATGTTCTATTCACATGATGTCACATCAAAGTTCAGACCAAGATGACAGTGATCAACAGACTGGCATCTAAAAAAGTCAAAAGAGAGCTGTTCAATAACCATCACATTGGACAAGCAACAAATATACACCTTGATCACAATGACAACCAGGGAATCAACCTAGACTGGTTCAAGAAAAAACTGTGACAAGAAGTATTGAAATCTAAGGTTCTTCCTACACTCCATCTCTAAGCCAGAATGCAATCAAACATGGTCCTGAAGGTTGTTATACCTATCATTTTCCCTGATTTGACAGATTTTACTCATGGACTCAGAACAACACACAAGTGCATTAAAGCAGTACATGTCCTATTTATATTAGTATTGTGACTGACCATCTTTGATACTAGGTATATCAATCTCTCTGTAACTGGAGGCATGGGGTGGGCTCAACAGCACTCACACTGTATATGAGCCTTTTCATGGAAATGTCAAAGAAATCTATCATACACAAAATCAGTATACTCTTTGACAACAACAGTTTTCTCTATGATAAGCTGAAGTTTAATAAGCCTGACGAAGCTTTCCTTTCAGAACTCATGATCTGTTTGCTTGCAATGACACATATCCCTTCTATTAAAGGGTTTGTCCACATCAATGACTTTAATACAGTAGATCTTGCACACAAAGGTATTGTAGGGATCTTAGGTCTTTGTAGTACTGCAGTATTCTTCCTCATCCCCCTGGATTGCTTGATACTTACTCAATATTGTGAACAGATCATGCATAGCTTGCTGTTTATTAATACCATTGGACTTGAAATGCTTTTGGAAACCAAAGATATTCCACTACATTCAACAAACAAGCCAGCAAAGTGATAACCAACAAATATGCTTTTTCTGACTTTAAGTGGGGAGCTTCTATACAAGGATTCACTCACATGGTGAACCATCACTCTAGTGCTCAGCTTGCTTCCATTCTCAAAAAGGCAAAATAGGTTGCTTGTGAGTTGGATCCCAAGAGTAAGATAGTAGATGACCAGGACAAGAAGGGCTCCAATGCTGATGAATATACTTGAATTTGTGAGTGATCCCATCATTTTTAGAGTTTACTAATGTTTTTATACAGGACATTTCTTTCTCACTTCATTGCTACCATCCCAATGGTCAAAAGCCATCCTTCCCATTACTAATCAAGTGCTTCTTCTCTGCTCATACTTCCATCTCTCTCTGCTCCCCTCAATCTATGTTTACATCACAGTTTAATTTTTTTTCTCATCCTCCCTACTTGAGCTTGTTGTCTGTTTCTGCCTTTCTTTCACCATACTAAAATAAACCATCTATGCCACAGTCTTTTAATTTTTCCTTATCATATTTGTACTGATATTTGTCTCATGCTCCTCTTAGTTGTCTGTTCTGCTAATCTGGTGGTTGTTTTTTGTTTCATGCTAGCTGTATGAAATGCACATTGTATCGTTTCTATGCCCAAAACAGTCATAAGATTGAAGGTATGAAAGTGGTAAGCTGAAAAGTACACAAAAGGTACATAGCAAGTCAATGGTGAGAGTCTGAAAGCGATCCTAAAGCAGCTTTAAAGATATGGGATCTACTTTCAAAGCTATAGTTTACTTTACAAGCACAGCCATGAAAGTGTGGCCAAAGTTACTTAAAGTAGCCAAAAAATGCTCATGTGATTTGCTAATGTTTATGATTACTATTACAAGGATTGCAATTATACTCAACTGTACCCCAACATGAAAACACATGCATTCAATATCTCTTCCTCAAATTACCTTGAATTCACTCAAGCATATGGCAGTTGTGCTGATAGCCCATAGAAGAGTTGATCAAATGTTATAGTATTGCTGCATGCTCACTTAGAAAGTGGCTCAAACAAGCTCTATCTCACAGTAGAGGCTACCATTACATATTTTTTTTGACATAGAAGATTCATTAATTAGTTTAATGGGATTTGTAACAAACTCAACTATTATTTCAGCTCTAGTAGGAAAGAGGTGTCTGGTTATTTCTGACAAGCTTAACTATACCTTCATCCATTTTAGACAACAGAGTCCAGATCTTATATGTGTCAGTCAGAGGTGGAAAATGGCAAATGATGGCAAATATAAATCTGGATGCAGGGATATCACCCTTGCAACAACAGTAGGACTAGGCAGTTTGTCAACTGTAAGTTCAGAACAAACTCTTGTCTGCTCACCTTTCAGTCCCTTGATCTCCCCCAATTTTCTATCTTGATGTCACCTGTAAGAAATGCTTATAATCATTGTAGGTGAATTTTTCCTATTATGACTGGTGTGTAATGCCATATTACACACTCACAGCATGCCATGCTCTCTGGGAAGCATAATTGATGTAGTCTACCTCTGGTCAAGAGGCTGCAGCTCTGTTCCACAGGACTCAAGTTGATCCTAGCAAAGATTTCAGTCCCATAAACAAACCTGCTAATGACTTTGAGCCCATGAACAAGAACAAGGCCAATCAAAACTTATCACAAACTGAAGACAATGACCAAGATGAAGAGTAGAAGAGAATAACCTGATATGCTCATGTTTTTGACATAAAGCAGACAGCTAATATTCTTGAGACAGCAGAGACAAGCTTTGATACTATGAAGGCTGATCAGGTTACAGCATGACAAAGCAATTATACACCTTTTGCAGATAAGAAAGAGTGAGAGTTGGCAGATTGGCTCATCAGCAATGTGAACCAATGAGCTACAGATGAGTTTCTAAAGCTTGATATCATAAGTGAAAAATACTATGACATTGAAGGTTACTTGCTGTCAGCAACAAAGACAAGAACATAGACTCAAGCCAGCTATCAGAACAAGAAGGCTTTCCTCAAACTCATTGATCAGTTACCTACCAGTCCTGAATGGAGCTGTGAGCTCATTCAAGTGCATGGAGATGCTGAGGAAGATGGTGGCAAGGGTGATGAACACAAAGAACTTGAGCTATGGACATGAAACACTATTGCTTGCATTCAAGAACTAATAGATAACCCTATGTTTAATGGAGAGATTGCATACACACCAGTGAGAGTTTATATGGATGTCAATGGAAGTGCTTGCCACTATGATAAGATGTGAACTGATGACGGGTGGTGGAAAATGCAGATAAGTTCCCATTTATAAGATATTTGAAATGTATCTAATACTCTAAAGTGTTGATTACCAGATGGTGCAGCCATAGTGCCAATGATACTGACATCTGACAAGACTTAGTTATCTCATTTTAAGAGGGATAAAAATGCCTGGCCAGTTTATCTGAGCATTGAAAATATTTCAAAGCAAATCCATCATCAGCCCTCTCATCACAGCTCAATACTGGCAGGGTACCTACCTGTATCCAAGCTTGACTTTGTTGACAACAATTCTGTGATGAGATAGTGACTCTTCCATTATTGCATGAAGAGAATGCTTAAACTGTTGGTGGTGGCCAGTGAAAATGGTGTTGAAATAGTATGTGCCAATGGGATAGTCCATCAAGTGTTTCCAATTATGGCTGCCTACATCAGAGATCACCTGGAACAGTGTCTCATTGCTTGTTGTGTGCAAAATTGATGTCCAAAGTGTCTTGTACATATGGACAAGAGGGAAGTAAACTGGTAATTCCTGCATTGAAACCAAACAAATACAATTTGCACACTCCATGCACAAGCCTCAAGTCAGTATCTGTCTGAGTTCATTGCTGATGGGCTTTGTCCTGTCTTCTCCCCCTTCTAAACAGATCTTCCCTATTCTGACATCTTGTTGGCCATCACCTCTGACATCCTACACCAGCTCCATCAAGGCATTTTCAAAGACCACCTCAAAAAGTGGTGTTCTTCACTCACCAACAAGAAAGAGTTCAATGTGTAATTTCAAGTCATCTGTCTATTCCAGCCAGTGTCATTTCAAAGAGAGTATTTCTAAACTCAAAAAATGGACTAGAAGTGACCATAAACAGCTCTAGCATGTATTTATTGGCACTCTAGTTGGCACAACCCCACCCAGTGTCATCAAAGTGGCACACCATCTTCTCAACTTCATCTACCTTGTGTAATATCAATCACATACTAACCACACCTTGCAGAACCTCCAAACTATGCTTGATAACTTCCACAGATAAAATGGTTTTCATTGATCTTGAATGCCACAAGCATTTCAATCTCCTGAAACTCTACTCATTAATCCACTATGTAGAAACCATCAGATCACTAGAAAGTCTCAATGGTCTCAATTCAGAATACTTCAAACAATTACATATTGACTACACTAAGAAGGTCTATGCCATGAGTAACTACAAGGACTATACAATCCAGATGACATAATGGTTATAGCATCAAGAGGCATTCATTCAATTCAAGGTGTTTCTTATATGGTAGAGAAGTGATGCCTGTACTGATGATGGATGGGAACTCATTCCATATCAATCCATGGAACTACCATACAGTGTGCATTATCAGATCTTATGCTAGCCTCATTGGATCTAGAAACCAGTCTGTTATCTTGAACAGCACCATGAGGCCATTAGATTTATTGATGTGCTATTGATGTACTCTGGGCTTTCCTTGCCATGTTATCTGCTCATCATTGCCAACTTCATCAGCTGGACAAGTATGATCAGTTTGACTATTTCAAAATGCTGACCATGCAAGAATATGAGCTTATCCTCTCTGCCTGAATGTGTTGAGACTGATACTTACATCATCAGTCAAACATCAGTCAAACATCAGTCAGATGTCAGTCAGATGTCAAGTCATGCTTATCTTCTTATCTATCTTATCATTCAAGCAAGTATGATTACAAATGATCCTATCTCAATGGATTATTATGTTTATTGTATTACACTGCTCATGTTTTGCTGCTATTGGTTGTTGCTATACCCGATGGCTACATAGCACTATGTAAGCTATTTGCACTACTCACGCAGGTCCCTTACTACCGCGTGGAAATAGGGTTTCCTGATGAATAGCACACAGACGACATAAAATTCGCTGACATTAGAGCGCATTATGGCCGTCTTGGACGGCCAAATAGGGCACATAATACAATGGCAAATGATTTTGAATGTGCTGCGGCTAAGTGGGAGTTCGTTGCATATGGTCACGACGGCCGTCTTGGACGGCCATCTCTTGCGTGGATAATGCGCGACGCTAATATTGCCGATTCTATAGCTGAACAGAAGCTATACTGGAATAGCAACAAGTTGTATACGACCGCCGTCTAGGACGGCCAAATCGGAGGCGAGTGTCATAGGGAACGCTGCCTACACACAAGTTTAATGACCCACACACGGTGGCCGTCCAGGACGGCCACTCAGTAATAAGCAATACCCGGTAATGTATCATAATTAGATACAATCTATTTGTTGAACCATTCCAACAAATTCCATTTGACCAAATTGATCAATGTCAATACCTATTTCAACAGCTGATATGCAAATTCTGTTTCTGTTGTTTCTGTTGTAAATTTAGATTCACTCGCTAATCGAGGAATAAACACAATAGGAAATAAAACTCATCCCATATCAGGATAGATCGTAAATGATATCAGGGAAGAACATGCTGAGTACATGTCAGGCGCACGTCGTTGTAATACTATATCGGGAGAGACCATATCGGGAGAGAGCATCGTAGATGAGATCGGAGTGGAGCAAGGTGGACATACGTCACAACGGGACCCGTTACGCGTTTGGTGTGTGGACCATTTGAAAGTGCTCAGTGAATAAACTGTTAAACAGTTAAACAGTACTGTACAGTTGTGGACTATGAATATCATGGGTTCGGAGTTGAACTATTTAAGCGACGGGTGGAATATGTGTGGTGTTAGCCGCAGGGTATAATAACCTCCCCTCTGGCCTTCGACTCTAAAATTCCTCTTTCTTTCTTTCCCCCATTTTCTCTTCTTCTCAAATACCCAAAATCAAGTGTAGTTTTCGCATGCCGTCACAATCGCTCACGAGCGCACTTCTTGCTCTCGGCCAGTCCAATGGCCTTCCTTGGACGTCACCTACGTGGGAGGCAATCACTAAAGTATCAGGGGTTCCATGGGATACGAACTCTGACGCCCCAGAAACTGGTGCAGCACCAAATGTGGCGAATTGGACAAATCGGTTAGCCAACAAAGTCAAGACGTTTGCAGAGGAGTCTTGGTCGAAATCAACTCCTGACGATTTCGAAACGTTTGTTAATAAGAAACAGGCGGATAATCAAACGGATGGGCGCACTTCTTGGGCGAAATTCGTGAGGGACAATCAAGGTCGATGGGGGATCAATCGAATTATTGATGATGCGTTGAACCAAGCAGGACGTGGTCCACATCAAGTCATGCGGGAGATGGAAACTACAAAAGTATGTATTAACTTGATTGGTCGGTGAACCAGTGTACTAATCATAGTGTGTATGCAAGCTACCAACGCTGGAGACCGCTCAAGTTATTGACGCTCAATGTCATGTCGCTGAACGACTGTTGGGCGATGCCGCCTACACAGACACGGGTACCTTGCTCAAGCCCTCCGTTGGTCGATTTGTCAGGACGCTTCTTACAATATCCTGGAACCGGTATCGAAAGGGAATCAAACGTGAAGGAGAAAAAATCAAGGCAGATCTCACGACCGTGAAAGAGACCTGGCAAGGTGCGTTTATCAATCTGAATGTGTTATATTACAGTCTGTTAAAGTGATTTTTTTGATCGAATTAACGCATTGGTAGCTATGACAGCTGAAGGAGCACAACCGACTACTGCTCAAATTAAACGGTTCTTGAAAGTCTTGCGCCCACTGCTCCAGCTATTGGTCAAATACGATGATGAGCGTTCAAAGGCTGATGTAAAACGATATCATGCTGATATGGAAGCGATGCTGGCGACGATGACTCACGATGAATCAGACCCAGAGAAAGTGCAACGTAAGTAACCGACAACCGCAATCATTGCGAGCTCAGATCTTAAACTGATCAATCCTTGTTCCACAGGTTTACCGAAAGCTATTCGTGATGCCCTCCAAAGCATGGCCTCGGAGGAGGACATTATCGCGGTAAAACAAATGATCCTCGCGTCGTTGGAAAATATCGAAGAGCACGAGGAGGGAGATCGAGTCGAAATCGAACTGGACAACCCACTAACGATCGAGCACTGGAGCGAAGGGGTCGAGGACCTTAACAATCTCAGCGAGGACGAGATTTGGGCACGATTGGGCCTCTCGGACAAGAAGCTTCCCTTTTTCCAGGAATACACGGATCCCGTTGCGTTCATCGACCCTTGGAGCCCAGAAGGACAAACGTGGCTCAAGGAAGAAGTGGACTTACGCGTTGAACTGAAACCGCGATGGCATCAGCTTATAGGCATTTTGCGTATGCTTGAAAGGGCGTTCCAAGGTAAACCCGTCCTACTTATGGATGGGGTGGGACTCGGGAAGACTCTTCAAGTCGTCGGCACGCTCGCATGCCTCGCATTTTATAGTGAGCATTACGAGGAGAAAAAGTCTTATCCTGGATACTTCGGTGAGTCTGAAATAATATCGGAGTTATCGTCATTCTGGTCGTAACAATCAACATCGATTGCAGCAGGTCGTCGATTCAAGTCGGATGATGGTCGTATTCCTGACTTATCACACGTTATCGTGGTTCCCGTCAACCTCCGTGAGCAATGGGGCCGTGAACTCAAACGTTTCCTTAAGCCAACTACGTTCGATATCATTCCGTATACGAATCGTCTCGCCACACGCAAGTCGTGGTGGGATGATGTATACGGTAAAAGTCATCAACCTAAACTTCGACGAATCATTCTAGCTGTAAACACGGTGAGTCAAGCGTTATATTCATTCGCGATAAGGTCTCTTATAGACCTAATCATTCCAGGCAATTCAATCGGACGCATCCTCTGTATTCGAAATGGGACAGAAATCGGACATCGGACAACCCAAACCCACGTCTCGATTCCAATCAATCGCCCCAATGACTGTATACAATCGTAAATTCGCGTTTTTCGTCGCGGACGAGGCTCATTCTGCTCGAAAACACAATGTCGCTCATATGGCGTTCAGAGCACTACGAGACAGATCGACGCTGACCATCGCGGTGACTGCAACGCCGGTGACGACGAAGCCCCAGGTCTGTTTTTCACGATTCGTTAATACTTTCACTAAAGCAACCTACACTAGGATTTGTGGATTATGGGTCAATGGCTCAAAATCGAAGGTTTCTCTGATCACGAGGAGTTCACGACGTTGAACCGCGAAATGAGTCGAGCGACTCGTCAAGATAAAAAAGCTGTTCGTGAAGTTGGAGTCGAAGGATCAGTCTTACGAGGAGTGCTAATTGGAGGGACAAACGCCGGCACACCCACTCTCGAAGTGCCCAAGATCATCGACAAATGGATGAACACTTTTCGAGGCCGGTTTGCTGCTCATGTTGTGCGCCGTACAATAGAATCCGTCAATCCCGCAGGTCAAAAGCTGTTTGGAATGCCTGCATACGAAGAACACAACCTTCAACTTGTCATGTACGAATGGGAGTCGAAAGAACTACGCTCTTTCGCAAAGGACATTGTTGCTGAGAATCCGTTGGCAGGGTCTGACACAAGAAAGGTAGGTGTATTCATAGTGGTCTTCAGCCGTCTCGGACGGCCGCCATAATTGCCACTGTTCTCGGTCTAAACCCATTGTTTCTCTCATGCGCGTGGCCGTCCAGGACGGCCAAATTGGTGGAGCTACTCATTATCAAACTTTCGCTAATCTCATTATCAAACTTTCGCTAATCTCATTGTCTACAGCATTTTTACATCGAATTTCGACGCTCGATGTTGCATCCTCGTTTAAATCCCAAACATCAATATGGATGGATACGCCCAAAGTCGCTCGATGAATGGGAAAATAGTTCGGAAAAGACAATCAAACTCAACGTTCTCGCGAAACTTGTCGCATATCACCTCGAGGAAGACGGGAGGGCGCCTCTCACAATGGACTCTGATGGTCAAACGGTTATTCCCAATGTCGATGGTAGTCCGGATACCACCAAATTCGATGACGCCGATCGAATCGTGATCTACTCTGCATTTCCGTCTTCGAACAATGCATTGCTTGATGTGAGTCTAATTTTCGATCATTTCATCATGCGATCACTGATCGTAATGCAGATCTTGGCGCTCCATAATATCAAAGTTGTCGAACTCAATGGATCGATGTCAACAAAAAAACGCCAAACTGCGTTGGATGCCTTCCGTTTGTCAACTCGCGCAAAGGGTCCTCGAGTCTTGATTCTCTCTAACGTTGGTGTCGTTGGTCTCAATTTGGCTTGTGCGAACATTATGATCATGGTGGTGAGTCAAACGATGTCCCCGATTTCCCATCATTGATTAGCGTATTGGGCAGGACACGACGTGGTCTGCGTTGGACGACGAGCAACTCAGGGGTCGCATCTTTCGTTTCCCTCAGAAGAAGCAAGTCCACTTCTATCGTCTCATCGCTCTTAACACGCCAGACGTGTTTTTGAACAATATTTCGTTCGACAAGGGTCAACTGCACAACGCATTTATTAATGCGGATACATCGTATCGTAAGTTGTTGTCATTCCTTCCATTTTATCGTCTGACTGACACTTTATTGAAACAACAGAGAAACTGTTTGAGGGCAACGAGGAGGATGGAGACGCTCTCCTCTCCCTTCCAGGTGACATTCAGAACGTGGACGATAGCAATAACGATTCTGGTGCCGCGGAAGATAATGAACCTCCCACACGTGCTCGCGGTCGTGGTGCTGGCAAAGTTCCTCGCGCTCGAGGTCGAGGGCGTGGGCGTGGCACTGAACGCAAACAAGTTAGTAGAAAGAAAGGAAAGGCTCGCGAAATCGCGGATAACGAAGGAGAGGAAATTGATACGACCCTTTCTGACGATGAACCTGTGACAAAAGAACCCACCCCTCCGCCGCGCCCAAAACCTCGTAGGAAAATGCCCGCTGAGAAACGCCCCCTATCACCAACAACTCCGCCGAAGACGAAGAGGCCGCGTACCAAAAGCGTCATGGGATCAGAATCATCTAGTGAACCTACCAATCTCTTGGTAGGGGCTGCTTCTGTTATGCAGGTCAACGACGAACCTCAAGTAGAATCCGCAACAGGAACTGAGAACGATGATCGTACCGATCCCCTTATTATAGCATCGTTAATGGCTCCAGGTGGTCAAAATTCTCCATCCACAGATGAGGCTGCCGTTCTCCGTGAATTCGAACAAATGATGAATCTTGATCACGATGATTCAATCACACAGCCTCCCTGTGAAATGGAAATTGACGATTCTCCACTCTCGACGCCCCCAGAGACACAGCAGCCCTTGATTGACAATGAACCGTCGACTTCGTACAGACTTCCTCATCGCACCGTCGCAGCAAAAAATGTTTCTGTTCCTCGTTCAATATCGCCTGTCGGACACGGCGGGCAATTCGGGAAAATGAAAGATGGGAGTGGCGGAAAGAAGCCGAAGTCCAAAAAAGGGCCTCGTCGTAAGTGATATTGGCAGCGACATACTATTGAATGCGTTGGATATGATTTGTGCATACTTGCATTTGGTTTTGGTTATATGCTCTCGTCAGTTGATAGTACAAGTGTCTTTCTGTGTGGCATTCTTTTTACGAGCATGATTAATTGACTATGCGCACCTCATGCACGATATATGATTCTCGACTGTCCAATGCTAGTGTTGGTTACCGTCATCATATTTGTTTATTGGGTACAGACAATAAGATAAGCAGGTCGCAACGTTACTAGTTCGTATGGCCGTCCTGGACGGCCATATGAGGCATTTCTCTTAGTGCGTTGTTCTTGTGATTAAATTGTTGTATGTTCACTTGTAAGCGGCCACCGGCATGCAAGACGTTGTTGTGGCCGCCCCGGACGGCCAAGATGAGGCACTCCTGGATATATGCCGCTCACAACACATCGCCGTCTTGGACGGCCAGGGAATTTCGAAGCGCGTATACGATTAACAACACTCAAAACTCAATTTGGTCATCTTTCTCACTTCTTTGTGTGGCATCCTCAGCCATCATGCCGTCCTGGACGGCCTTTCAGATATTGTTTATTCCAGGATTGCCTCATTCTCCCCCCACTCACAAGTCGGTCCTGGATCGTTGTTTATCAAGACCAGTAATGGTGACTTCACAAAGTTGCATCGCTACCCTCATTGCATGAGCCATCAATATTCAGTACTCATCTCATGTTTGTATTTATTTATATTCTTACTGGCATACGGCATATATTACAACCCATATGGCATAAAACTCGCGTATTCTTATGCTGAACCCTGATTGCTCATCTAATATTGTCGCATAAACCGCTAACATGAACCCTAACTCGCATAAACTCACGTATCCCTTACGCTTAACCTTGAACCTTGAACCTTGAGCCGATATGCCGCTTTCGTGTATCCGTTCGTGTATCAAATGAATTGTGTCGTGCGAATTCATCCGTCCCTGGCCTCCCTCTATGTATTTATTCTCTTCCCTCAATTCTTGTTCCCTTTTCCCTTCCCCCCCACCCATCATCTACCACACATCCAACCACACATCCATCTTCCACAAATTGCGCAGTATCATGCAAAACAACAATGATAACGACGACGGCTTCGGGGATGGTCATATCCCAGAACTTGACGAACAGCCTAATTGCTCTTATCCTGATGACAGAGAACCTCATCCCATCCAAATGAGCTTCGTTGAATTCACGAAGAAAGCTCGAGATCTTTTCATCACTCTTCAAGATACCACCGATCATTCTCAGGAATTAGCTGCAGCAAAGGACTTTTACAGATTCGTTCTCTCAGGCCGCTCTTATGTTGACAACATCGCACGTCACATCACACTTAATGCATGCGAACGGCTGGAATCAGACATCCACTATATCCTCACGAGAGATTACGATTCTCTCATTGGATTCTCTGACGATCTACCTTATTCCAATCATATCAATCTCTTCCCTGTTCCTCCCTTCCGTTTCACTTTGACGAAGACCAACCATTTAACAGGCAAAGCGTTTCTCGATGTAAGTCGTTTCTCTATCTTCATCTCATTGTGGTCGTATAGACTTAATCACCATTGGCGATATCAGGGAAACGAACTTCAGGTCTCCATGCACAAAATACCGAATTTTCCTTTTGGCCGTATTGCAGATCGCTCCATCATTCGTGTTTTTTTTCCTCGAATGTACAGGCCTCATGAATCAAGAAGTATCCCCTCCCAGCACTTCCAATTGATTTACGACCACTGTCTTCGTCCGCTAGTCGAAAACCACATGTCCACTATGGCTTCACATTGGCCAGTCAGTTATGACGCTGCACAGGTTCTCTATAAAGACAACAATAATCGCTTTCGCGAAGGCTCTCTTGATATTCCTGAAGTGGTCGTCGAGGCCTTCGGTCGTGATTATCTGCGATGTCTTCGTCGATTGCATCCTGACTTCAAGGATGCCTACTTCGTGCATGAGCTTCGTGGATGGAAGGGGGCTACCGTCCATGATCCAGCGCATCGTCTTGACCGTGATCTTGCTTGGCAACATTTCACTCATTTCCTTCGCATCGACAAAATTATCCCTGAGCATTGGTTCGTCGACGTCGCAATCGAAATAGGTTTCCCCCGGTTCGTGACAACATGGAAGGATACATCTCATGCTTCTCTTGTCGCTCATTGTTTGCCTTCCATTGATCAACATCAAATCAATGTATTGTTGAAGAACAAGTCGTTCTTCGTTGATCCCATGATGCATCTCAGTGACTTCACTGGCTTTCGTTGCTCCCCAAAGAATAAAGGAACACAAGACAAGATTCACTATATTCAAGCATACACGACAGAGAAATCTCACTCTTATCAACTTCATCACGGCTTGTTCTCTTCCATCGATGCAAAGACAGTTCTCACTACAACTGGCCTTGAACAAACAAAAGCGAAGGTGGAAAAAATGGGTGTGGCCATACATGCTTGCACAGGGGAGGTCGATAATGTCGCGAACCCACAGAGTGGTTGTGCTCGTCTCGAAGTTCGAGTTGAATTTTCTCGTGCACGGGAGACTTTGCTCACATTCCCCAATGATTTGATGTCACATTCTGTGGCATCCATTCCTGCGAAGTATTGGTGGTAAGTCTTTCCTTATCTTCAACCTGTGTATCTCTCATTCACGATCGTATAGGCTGTTCAAGTGGTATCGTTTGGCGGCTATTAATATGGTCATCAAAAATTTATATACCAGTGACATCAGAGACAGGAAGACCGACTGTGCTCTCGCTCTTGCAGCAATCATCATTTGGCTGCTCAATGGTCTTTATCGTCGTCCTGAGGACCACTACCTCACTCTTGCCGAAGAAACCTGTCAAATGGTCCCCATTGACTACGATTCCTTTGATCCGGATGATGAAGATGATCTCGTTCCTCTGATGTATGATGCTGGCCTCTACTTCATATGTGACATTGTCATAGATGACAGTGGAACATATCGCCTTCCCTTTCACAAATCATTCTCAGACAAAGCCATCCAAGAAGCTTTCAAGCTTTCTTTGGAAGAAGTCAGACGTGTCATGATTTCAACATCAAATTACATTCCTCGTCCCACCATCAATGCCGAGCGCACTTCCAATCGTTCCACTCGTCCCACTCTACATGTCAATGATGTTCGCCCTCAGGATCGTATCCTTCCCTCAGTCCAAGAGAATCTCTTGACAAACATCAGGAGAAGACCCGAACACAAAATGATGGGACCTGATGTCAGACATTTTGCAACTCATGGTGGTGGAAATCGAGATGCTCAGGTTTTGCTCCGAAATGATGAACAACTGGCCAGTGACAATATTACCAGAAAAGTCCAACTCATCATGGAGCAATTCTACTATGATGTGATCCAAGAATCTCCAAACAAGAAAAAGAGAACAGATGGTGCATGGACAAATATCCCTCGCATCCTACGTGATCAAGAGGCCACAGAATCTCTTTTCTTATCTTCTCTTCTTCCCTTTTTTGCCGTTCAATATGTCCGGTGCACTCCTGATCAGTGGAATCTTCATTTTGATCGATTGTTCCCAGAACAAATACCTGATTCTTTGGGTCAAAATTTCAAAAAGTGCACATATTTTCAAGAATGGTTGCATCTCATCCACTCTTTGACAGTCTCTTCCAGGAGCAGAGTTCGAGCTGTTGTCAGAGCAAAGTTCGATGCTCTTGTTTGGATCCCTTGCACTGGCTCAGATAGGATGTGGTGCACTGGCCCTGTTGTTAACAAAGCAGGTCATCTTAAGAGGGGCTGGTTTGCTTTGCCTTCTGGACAGATTAATGGTGGACCACACATAGCATTACATCCAAAATTTCATCTTCGGAATCTTCCCTTCCCCAAGCTTCGAGATCCACCTTCTGTTCTTTCTCCACCCTCTGATAATGAATGTGACTCAGATTCAGACAATCAATCACCTCAACCTTCTCCACCTCTAGCTCCATCTCGACCTGCATCTGCTCTCCGATCTGATCACCCACATTCACACACTCCTCGATCTCACCAGCCACATCCACCACAGCAAGGACCAACTAGACCTCATCATAATCGATCAGTCAGTCAACCATCCAGAACTCCTCAACATTCCTTGAGACGTTCCATAAGTTATCATGTATGTTTAATATCTTCATTGTCTGTATTCAACATTTTGTCCATTACTCATCAAATAATTCTTTCAGTCTTCACACTTGGGACAAACACAGATCACCAAGTTTTTCAAACCCAAGCAAGAGTTGTCTCCTATTCTCTCAAATCTTCCAAAGGATCTGGGCATCATTGACATTTCTTCTGATTCTGAAGTTGACATGCCTCCTTTCAAGCGACAGAAATCTATTCATCTTGGTACTATTGAACTTACCTCCTCTGAAGAGGATGAAGATATTCCTATGTTCTTGCCTCGTTTTCAGACAGTGGAGATTGACTCATCTTCTGATGATGAGCATGATCATCAGAATTGCTCTGATGCCAGAGCATCATCACCTTCAACTCCCCCCCCATCTCCAGACATACACTCCCTCCTTCTATTGGCACATAAACAATCTAGGTATGGTGTAGGCTATGGAAGCCCTTGTCCTGCATTAGACAAGCTTTTCCATCCTCCACCATCTACTATGACTCAGGGGGAAATGAATGCAGATTTTGCTAGATTTGTCAACGAATTTCCAAAACAATGGCAGGCTCTCCTCATGGAGGAAGAAGAAGAATCTAGCTCTGCCTCAACTTCTGAAAAATACCATAATCACATGCAGGCTGAAGAGGAGGAGGAGAGCACACCAGAGATTTAGTTTTTAACTTATTTTCTTATGGAGATTTCTATTTCTATTTATCATCTCATTCAAGTTCTCTTGTATATAGTCTGTCTTCTTTGTTCTCTCTTCTTACTCAGCCTTCCTGGAAGGTCATTCTGACTCCTCATATCTTAGTTTTGTTTTATTTTAGTTCATTTTGTGTTGAATATACAATGGCCTTCCAGGAAGGCCATCTTGTATCCTCTATTTTCCTCCATATTCACCTGATGTGATGCCAATTGAACAGTCATTCCATGTGTGTAAGTCTGGCTGTCCCATATGATTAAAATTTTGACTTCTTGGATAACCAATAGAGGAAAACTATGCTGTCAAGCATATTGTCTTCAAGAGGATAAAGACCTTGTTTATGTGTTGCTTAATGCATATGGCTTTGATTGAAATACTTATGGAAAATCAATTGAGTAGTCAAAAAATCTGCAAATGTGTTCAAATGTTGTTATGCTTGAACTGGATAGGTCTAAATTGTAGCCTCAAAAAAACAGCAAGTTTGAGTTTTGAGTGAAACAAGAGTTTGGATCCAACAGACAGATGCAAATACACAAATCAAAGTATAATTGAGGAGATGTAGCTTAAGAAATACAACTATACAACTGACTATCTTATATATCCTCATAGTAGGAAGAGAAGAGCAGAAGAAGAATATTTTGGAAGATAGTCAGCACAGGAAAGCATAGTCCACAGTAAGTATAGGAACCTGTAGTAACTGTAGATTCCACTGTATAAATAATAATAAAAATGATGAAGAAAATGTGGGAAAGATGATGACTGATAAAAAGCACTAGCAGTATGTGTTGTAGTAAAAAAAAACAGCATCCATATAGTAATCAAGATGATGGTGTAAACAACCAATAAGAAAAGAGAAAAACAGAAACAAGGATGATGGGAATTGAACATAGTGTAAAATCCCTACAGATAAGGACAAGTTGTAACAAATGTTGTCTATTGGTCATGGTTCATTTTTAATAAAATCTTATTTTAAATAATTTACTAATTAATTTAATTTCAATCAAATCAATCAAATCACTAATAGTCATTTTGTCTAGATTCATCTATTGCCAGTGGATATCTTGCTCAGATTCAAGGATTGTCATTTCTTAATGTTTATGATCATCCTGATTTGATTTGTGGAACAGGTTTAACTTAAGTGAAATTCTAGGGAAATGTCTACTTATTTTTGTTCAGGTTGACTTAGATTTGAATCAGCTAATAAAATCCTAAGATCTATTATTGAAATCTATGAGATCAGAGGCAATCATATGGTCAGATGCTTAGGTCAGCTATTATCTAATCTTTTGATCAGTCTTGCTTGACTAGGATTTGGTTAGATATAATCCTACAGAAATCCCTAATTAATTTACTTGATTTTCAACTATGATCAAATGATAGATAACCTGGATATTCTCAGCATGAGAAATATTTTGATTGACTAAAATTTGCTTAAGTAAAAGTGTAAAAACAAATAGCATTCATTTTTCAAGGCTTGTTGCAGAAGAAAGAGGGTGAGGGTG
>JBBPTF010000102.1:0-31286 GCA_038094015.1 Phylloporus cf. gajari | reverse complement strand
ATAGCACAGCTGGACCTTGCAGATCACACGACTGATGAGGGTCCTTCCCACCCACCCACACCTTCATGCCCACCCACACCTGGACCCATGCTTGTGCTTCTACTCCCACTTACACCCCCAGAAAACCTTTTGGATCTTGATGTGCCCAATTTGTCACAGATACAGGCATTGACTTGAGACAATATTTTGACTGTCTTTGCAGGAACAAAAAAGGTGTTGCAGAAACATTCAGAGAAGGGAAAAGAATGCACAGAGCCTTTAGTTGTTGATGATGCACAGCCATTGGTGGTCCAGGGTAAAAAGTGTTGATCTGCTCATACTGGTGGCCAAGCATAATTAGTGTTTTGTTCATTGTTGATACATTAGTTGGTTGCAATTGATTAGACTTTGTGGTTTTGGTTACATAGTAAGATATACTCAATATATGGACTTGGTTCTCATAGCTAATAATGGTCTTGTAGTCTAGTGGTTTTGCATGTAGGCACTACATAGAATTACCATATAAGGTGAAGTTGTGAGTTTGATTCCAGGTCTGAGCGAAATTTAACAGTAATCAAAAGTGGAAAAAAAGTGATAGTCAAAAAGTGTAGTAAAAAAGTGTAGTCTAGATCACAATTGCCATTCCAATCACCATTGCAACTTAGATTGTAACAGCAATTGTGACAAGCTTCATAATCATGACTCTTTGATTACAATCAGTTACCATATTGATTTGCGATTTGAGTAATTGGACCCATTACAATTGGCTTAGAATGTAAATATTAAATTTCCAACATGAGGGTGGTGATGGTGTTGAATGAGCTGTGAGGTTGTTGCAGGCAGTTTGAGAGAGGGGAGGTGGCACTACCAGCACACACGTCATTGGCAGTGGCATTGGTTGATGTTGTAGTTGTGAGTCGCATAGGCCAAGTGGTTGGCAGAGTGTGTGACATGAGTGACAATGTGACATTGCTTGAAAAAAACACTGAGTCCCAGAGGACTAGGAAATACTAGGCTAGTATCTCCTAGTCCTCCGGGACTTCAAGTTTCATAGATGATCCATACATACCTGTACAGCACTGTGATGCATTGGCTAACTGTGATGGTGTGTTGCTATGGTGTTGTAATTGTTACTATAGGCACTGTAAATTACTGTAACATGCTGTCACACTGCTGTAACAGTGTGACAGCTGTGCCTACATCAGCGATTTGCTGATGAGCTGCCAGTGAATTTATATAAGAAATGAAAACCACCAGACAAATCACTGAGGCCATATTAAAAATGGCTGTACACAACATGAAAAGGTATCATGATAGAAAGGTTAGAACACCTGTCAAGTATAAACCAGGAGATTTGGTTCTAGTAGAAGCTATCAACATTAGAACCAAACAACCATCAAAGAAACTCAATGACAAAAGATATGGACCTTTTCCAGTCATAAAAAAAGAGGGACTTGTATTGTATAGGCTAAAGTTGGACAAAAAATGGAGAAACATACATCCTGTATTTCATGAGTGTCTACTTCATCCATATAATTCTGGAGAATATCCTTCACAACAAACTGCACCACCTCCTCCAGAATTGATAAATGACACAGAAGAACATGAAATAGAAAGTATCATCAATGGTCAAAGAATAGGAAATTCTATTCAATATCTCATTAAATGGAAAGGTTTCCCAAGGGAAGAAAATGAATGGATTCCAGTGAAGGAACTTCACAACACACAGAAAGCCATTAAAAAATTCCATAAAAACAATCCCAATGCTTCTCAACTAGCCATCATGATCAGATTGAAAACTGTAGATCCTGATCAACCTGATTCTCCTTGCACATGTCCAACTTGTCTTAATATCCCTCTACCAATGCCATCGCTGTTCTTTTCCAATCCAGACTTTTTAGAATATCACAGAAGATTTAATAAATTCAATAACTCTTATTTTGATTTTCCATCTCCATCTTATATTTTATCAAGTGTGGACACTTGACTTTGAAAAGGGGGTAATGTCAGAATTCTGCTTTTCTATTTCCAGACTTACCCAGAACCTTCTAGACCATTACTAATATTGATTACTCATCGGCCACCAATGACACATTCCTTATTACTTTTGATCTGATCTATTATTGTTATCTTATTCTAGAACATTCCAAACCTATGATGTAGTATCATGTGATATGATGTCATAGATAACAGAGTAGTATATAAGTAGGGACTAACTGGATGTATTCCTTATGCTTGGAATAATCATTCCTTCGCTTAAGCTTTACTTTAAGGCTTTTGTGAGTTCCTGACATCTTTTGTCCATAGTGCTTTAAAGTCCAGTTGCAGGACTGGTCAAAGACTGGCAACTGGACTAGACTGAACTGGTCAGCAACTGGACTGCAGTTGCAAGTTGTCTGATTTCTCAGACAAAAGACTGCAGTTTCCAACCAGTTGCAACCAGTTGCAACCGGTGTACAGCCACACTACCTAATCAGGCAATGTTCCCCTAATTTTCTGTGATTTTTTGACTACTTTTATCTTTTTTTGAGAATTTTTAGAGGGTTTTTGAGTGATTTCTATGTGTTATCACTGCAAATTAATATATTTAATGACAGAATATGATGTATAGACACTAAATGAAGACTATTTACACTTGTGTGGGACAGGATTTACATGTAAAACCAGTTGCAACCAGTTGCCTGAAAGACCAGTTGCAACCAGTTTTTTTTGGTTTTTAGTGGTCCAGTTGCCTTATTTGGACCTCTAGGACCAGTCCTGATCCGGTTGCCTTATTTGGAAGGTCAAAAACCGGACCAGACTGGACTTTAAAACACTATTTGTCCATCCACACTACCTTCACAATCTCATGCATAGCCCCCAGCCAATATCCTCCAGATACCACCCAGCCCATCTCAAATACATCTCTGCTAAAACTGGATACTAAAAACTGCAGGATGATGTTGTCATGGTTGATCAGCGGTAGAGCCCCACCTCCACCTATAGCAAAGGTCAGAGTGAGTGGCAAATGAGTGCGATGTTTCTACAAGTTGGTGGCTGGTCCTGTTGGCAAGTCTGGAGCATCTGTTGCTACAGCTGTGAAAGCTGCTGCACATGAAGCTGCCTCCCTTGGGCACCTCTATTAGTGTTTTCCTGGCTTGACTTGGCCTGAAAGCCCCAGCTTGGGCCCAGCCTGCAAGGGCTTGCAGCCTACTACATTACAAGCCAAGCCCCAGGCTGTGCTAAGCCTTGGAATAGGGCTTGGCCTGGCCTAAGCCTTCGCTTTGAAGGAGTATACTGTATCAAAGTATATGGTATAGAACCACACAATAAATGTAGTTACAGTTCATCAAAAAATGGGATGGAACATCATCTTCATCACCTGGCCCATTGTCTGCATCATCACTATCCAAACCTTCAACACTATCATCCCAGCCTGAGTCCTCATCATCAGTAGTAGCTGTTTTTGGAACCTGTATATCTGCAGCAAGAGATGGATTGTCATGAAAAAACAGCTCTTTCTTTGAGCAACATTTCATAAATTGTAATGCTTCAATGATGTCAGCTTTGAGGCAGTTCCACTGTTTGCTGATTGTAATCCCTGCTGACAAGAATGCACACTCAGAAGAAACTGAAGTTGCCATGATTGAGAGGTAATCATGGGCAAGGGACCCCCAGACTGGATAGCATAGTGCATTGATACCCCACCAGTACACAACTAACAGATCACTGACATGTTCATGTGTGTTCAGATATTCATGAAATCCTTGTAACCATGGTTTTGCTATGTCATTCCATTCATCTGCAGTATTGGGACTAGATTGCCCATCAAGTTCATCATCCAAAAGCTCTACAAACAGAGCATCCAGCTTTGGATTTTTTATAGTAATTGGCCGCTGCAGTCATCAGCAAACCAGCTCTGCACTTAGCTGAGGTCATAGCATCACAGCACACCCTAGCTGAGATACAATCTGTTCTATTCTAGGATAGACTGTCAGGGTTTGTAATCTCACACTCTTTGCGTCAGATAAACTTGGCAATGCCAAGCTTATGTCCCATTCTGGGTCCAGCTTGTCCTTGTCTGTCCCAGACTGCCAATTGATCACACAGTTGTTTATTTTCCAGTACTACAATAATGTAGCACTTGTGAAGAAAATTTTATTTGCAATTAATACTATGCTACACCTACTATGTTGCCTTGTCTGGCCAAGGCGTTGAAGATGTCACAGCAGGTGAGGGTACACTGTTAAAATATTTGTAAGTCGGTCCAGCAATCACATCCAGCCTATCATTGCATCATTTTTAACTTGTCATGGTTGTCATGCCATGTTCGTCGTATCCTAGTCCTCATGGTCCATTGTACACCATCTAGCCAACCCTCCTTGTATCTTACTTGTTGCAGTGTCCTCGTCACCCTGACATCAGTCGCATCACCTTTGTTGTGTCGCCTGCATCATGCATTGTTGCACTGTCAATATTCTCAAGGCTCACAGAATCTTATTGCAGGCAGTATCATTGCATGGCACAATGGCTTTGTGTTGAAGTCATGTCATCATGCTCTAGGCTCTAGAGGGGATATGCCTTCATTGTTGTTCTAATGCTCATGCAACTTGTCCCATTGTCAGAGTATTGTAAGCCATTGGGCTTGTTAAAGGCTTGTGGGTGATGATCGATGTGAGTGAATTCAATTGTGCATTCTTTGTTTGTTTGTGTTTTTTGTCATTCTAACTTAGTGAAATATTCACACCATAACTGGGAGGTTCACTGATAATCCTAGCACAGAATGAGACAAGAGGGCGGGGTGTGCATTTGAAAAGGGTCCCAATGATCAGCAACAAAGTTAGACCCTTCCGTACCAGTAGCTAGAATACATACAAACATATATGTATATCATGGTATGGTGAATGTCAATACAGATCATGGAAACTACGTAAGATCAACGTCAAACAAAGGATAGGGTTGCTCTACAACTCATGGTCAGTTGTGTGGTGCAGCATGAGGATTAAGAGTATACCTGATGTACTGGGTGGTGAATGATCTTCCTACATTGCATACTCAAACGCTGCAGTTTGGCGACTTTTCTGGATCAAGAAACAGACCTGGCCTACAAAGCACTCTGCTTTGTGGCAGTCATCTTGCATCCACTCCAACACTTCCTTGTTGTACTGGAGGACCAACATATTGTG
Source organism: Phylloporus cf. gajari (assembly GCA_038094015.1). Taxonomy (NCBI): domain Eukaryota; kingdom Fungi; phylum Basidiomycota; class Agaricomycetes; order Boletales; family Boletaceae; genus Phylloporus; species Phylloporus cf. gajari. Next base: position 26,142 of record JBBPTF010000102.1, on the reverse strand, counting down.
GCAGATAATTTGATGGATAAGTGATTCATGTGCAAGGACGATACTGCAATTAACACAAGCTACCTCCATTAGGAGGTAGGCTTCTCAAGAGTTGCATGGCTTAGGAACAATATGACACATGCCATTGGATTCCTGAGTATGGAAGTGTCAAGTAGCAGTAAAGGAGTAAGTTTGAGACTTACTTTATGGGGCAGATCATCATCATCCTTGCCAGAGCCATCGAGAGATTGAAAGACATCATCCCAAGTGAAATAAGTTAAATTCGGAGATGACAACAAATGGAAACCATGGTCATGCGATACTTGATGATGTTGATCCATGCCAGGTGTGTGGATACCAGCTGGTGAATGGTAAATCAGAGATATCATATGCTGATCAAGAGTAAGAAATGGCGTGAAATGGAATATTTGATCTGATGGGGGCCATTGAAAGGAAAGTGGGGTGTTTGGGACAGCCTGAGTAGATGGTCCTGGGGTACCCATTATGAGAGACTTCCTGGTAGCATTTACAGAGAGGGAGACAAGTCAAAAATGATTGTGGGCATATATGTGTAAGTACAACATGTTGATTACGAAATGGAAGTATTCAAGACATGCACTGCCTTTTATAACGTTGCAAGCTTCCCAGCACTACTCCATCAAGTCACGCACTTTGCCAATGCCCAGAGCGAAAGCAAATCAAGGAAATGTCAAAACCATCAGTTGTCCTCAATGTGGAAAGAAATTCTCCTCTGAGACCATGGTTCTTTGACACATGGGCCAGCCGATGGGGCACTGCTACAGAGCAAATTGGCATCAAGACCACTCAAATGCTCACAACTCAGAGCCTTTCAAAGACAGTAATCAATCTGATTTTGTCAGTGGTACTCTAGTGGTCAACAATTTTCATTCAGACTTCCAGCCAAACAATGAGCATCTTGCATTTCTACCTTTTGACCCTGATGATGGATTGGGACATGACACAATGGACATAGATGATGGGGGAAAATTCACAGAAGTGTTTCCAGGGTGTAGTGAGTCATACCCCAGTGGGGCTACGTTTATGGACCTATTCTGGCAGGACAAACACGCCAAGGAACAATGAGAAAACTTGTATTATCCCTTCACTTCTGGCAAAGAATGGGAGTTCTCATCCTGGTGCATGCACTTGGGACTAAGTATGACTGCTATCAACTCTTTGTTATCGCTGAGCATTGTAAGTAATCAGTACTTCTGCACTGAATTGTAATTGATCAACCCAAGATCAAGCACCTTTCACTCTTGTTTTGAACTGCAAGGGACCTCTGGTCATGCATAGAATGTCTTCCATCAGGACCACCCTGGTTATGCAAACAACTGAAATGCAAAGCCCCCATCAAGCAGCCTGTCTGCCTGTTCTATTGCTCACCGCTCAAGTGTATTCAATCCCTCCTGAGCCATCCCCTACTTTCCCCCCATATATCCTTCACCCCAAGGAAGGTTTGGACATCAGCTGCCTATGTTTGTTGTGTATACAAGGATTGGTTGAGCAGGGAACATGCATGGGAAATTCAGGTACACTTTATTTTCTGATCTATGATCACTATCTTATTCCTTGGGATTTCCTTTTAGGAAGCGCTACCAAGGGGTGCTACCATACTCAGTGTTGTTCTCTCCTCAGACAAGACAAATATCTTAGTAATGAGCAGAAATCACATGGTATATCCTCTCCTTATCAGTCTTGTGAATATCAACCCCACCATTCGTTCAAAGATTTCAATGCATACGTACCTACTTTTGGCTCTCCTCCCGATTCCAAAGTTCATTCACAAAGATACTTGCATCCATACCCTGTTACACAATAGGCTTATTCACCGAGCCTTAACTGACATCCTCAAACTGCTAAAGGTAGCTGCACGCATCGGGATAATGATGAATGACCCGGTTGGGAATGTACAGTATTGTTATACCCCATTGGCAGCTTACATTGGGGATGCCCTGGAACTCTGCCTCATGGTGGGCATGAGTCCCAAAGCATCCCCTTTCATGACAGCTACGTTGAAGGACTTTGGTGACCCCTTTTTACATCCTCTGCACACCAGATCCCATACACTTGATGCTATCTGCAAGGCAGTTGAAAAGTGTTCCCCACAGGATTATCAAGGATTTTTGAAGATTGCCAAGACCTTCTATTTGAATGGCATTATCGAGCCATTCTGGTTGGGGTGGTTGTTGTCTTGCCTGTCCCTTTTCTTCCATCCAGAGGTTTTACATCACTTCTTTTGGTTTTCCTGGGACCACAATGTCAAGTGGTGTGTTGAAGTCATCACTGGTAGCAAAATCAACTTTCACTTTTCTCTTCTACAACCTCCAGTCAGGTATCGCAGCTTTGAGGATGGCATTTCAAAGTTGAAGCAGGTCACTAGGCATGACCATCATTCAATTCAGCAATACATTGTAAGCATTATTGCTGGTGCAGTTCCCTGCTGCTTCCTCATTGCGATCCATGTACTTGTTGACTTTTGTTATCTCACACAAGCTCCAGTATTTTCCAACAACTCACTTGACAGGTTAACAAAGGCACTCCAACTGTTTCATGACTACAAAGATGCCATCATGGAGGCTGGTGGTTGCAGGAACTCTTGAGAGATACTGAAACTAGAGTTATTTCAAAGTGTTGTTTCAAGCATTTGACGTTTGGGTCCCATCACACAGTGGTCTGCTGATGTGACTAAGCATGCTCACATGCAAGAAGTCAAGGTTCCCACTTGGGCAAGTAATAACCATGATTACTGAGCACAGATTGCTCACTACCTTGATCGTTCTGACATGTGTTTCCAGTTCGACGTCGCCACACATTTTGCAGCATACTGTGACGAACCTCCTCTCTCTGAGAATGAAGACTTTGACTGTGATCAAGAAGATGATCCCAACAACTCCAAGGACACTCTTCTCGCCAAGCACATGAATATAACTTGTTCTGTCATGAACTACTTCACCATTGCCAACACCATTTTATGTGGTGATTTTCCCAACACCATGAAACCATACTGGACTTTCATGACCTCTACAACTTCCTTCCATATTGCGAACAAGCCTTCCCTTCAAATGACCATTGACGAAGCTGCTACCCTTTTTGGAATCCCAGATCTCCATCTTGCAATTGGGGAGTTTTTCCAGCATATCCAGGACCATGCAAACCCTGGTGGTGTAAGTTCAAGTGCCACGACTCAAGACATTCACTGGCCATTCTGATTTGATTGTATTCAAGTGTGGTACAAACTATGGGTCCAACAGTACCTGTATCATGCACCCAATCAAGTAGATGCTCCACAAACTCTGAGGGCATTCCCATCATCCCCCGTTTGCCCTTATGGAGTGTACAATGCTGTCATTGCTAGTCATGGCCTGGATAGCAACTGGCCATGTCAGGGCATTGAAGGTACACATTTCAATCTACTATCTTGGCAAATGCACTAATAAGACATACGTGGTAGGTCACATTGTTGCACAACTTAGGCTCATCTTTTGCCTAATTGACACCAAATATTTCTTGGTCTACATCCAATGTTTCAACATTGTGCCTCAATCGGGAAGTCCAAGTAACATCCATCTGGGAATGGGGATGCATTTGCTGAGGAGGGTGACAAGATCAGACAGGACCTGAATTGGGTACGTCATTCCTGTATCACAGATATGGTCTGCAGCACATTTGGTCCCAAACTTTGGTAAGGAAGCTCATTCACAACTATCACAACAAAACAGTTATGAAGTATCATCCGATTTTTGGCTAAATAAATATTGGTCTAAGGAGTTTTATTACGTGTTGTGTCCTGTGTAGTCACTCCTGCATGTCTATGTAGTAATCAGCCTTGATTTGATCCATCAATTGATAAGTGCTAAGCGATCACCTGACAGCCTCTTCACTTCCAACACTTGTCAACTCTCATCAACCTCCAAGAATTAGTTATGCAACAGGTAAATATATTCATCCACATTTGACATGTCATGTTTCTGAACATTACTATAATAAGCATAATATGCCACTCCTTCTATGTGCAGTTTGTCAGGGTTAACTGCTCAGTGACATTGAAAAGAGTTGACCTGCAACTCCACAGTTAGCCATACCACCTCAATTCCACCACAAGGAGGATGTATACCATGAGTCCATGGACCCCAAAATTGCAGAAAACACAGCTCCTGTCCATTGGATGCTCGACCAGCGACAGACCACAGATTTCCTGGCCAAACTTTTCCCAGATGGTAGATTATTCCCCCCATCAAGTACCATGAATGCAACCATGGACTCTGTTCTTGGTGATATGATGATGATACATCAGCAGTCAAAAGGCCAATGGATATACTTCTCAGATGTCTCAGATTTGGAATACATGGAAGAAAAAATCACACAGTTCCTCAACGGTCTCATCTCATACATTCCAAATTCTCATATGTGCATGAGGTAAGCGAGAGGGATCTTTATTTACAGTTTCACTGATACTATGCTAGATGATGGACTGGGAAGGCAGCGAACAACCCCATGAATGGCTTGAGTGGCACCACTCAAAAGCCTGACCTCCTGCTCTGCAAGAAGGGAGTAATCTCGAAATGTGGCATGCAACTAGAGAAATTTGACATGAGGACCAACATTTATGCCCTAGGAGAAGTGAAGAAGAAACCAAGTGAAGATAATAAGAAGGAATCCTTTATTGAACTGGCCAGAAAGGTAGTCTTTCTGCTTGAAGCACAGGATGAGTGCTACACTTCATTTGGTATCCAGCTCTTAGGCACAGGAATCATTCTTACTCTCTTTGACCAGGGGGGCTCCATCTCCACCCATCCCCTCAATATCCATCGGTACCCAGAAGAATTTCTCCACATTCTCCTTGGAGTCACGTTTGCAGATGGTCCTATACTTGGTTTTGATTCCACTATTTCCCCTTCACAAAACAGTCAAAAAATAATCCAAATAATCAAACAAGACAAGGAATACAAAATTTTTGTTGATACCCTACTGTTCTTTTCTGGGTCATTACATAGCCAGGGCATGACCATCTGGCATGACAAAGTCTCTATCCATCAAGAAGACAAAGAGGTCATCATCAAGGATTCTTGGGTGGACCCGTTACAGAGGTACACAGAAGGCTGAATCTTGAAGATGCTGGAGGAGGCCAGTGTGAAGGGAGTACCAAGATTAGTGCATGAGCAGCAGGTTTGGACTCAGCACCCCATTATGCAGGAGCTCCTCAATCATTCAACCCACATCCTTCGGACCCTTATTGGGGGCTGCCTGCCATCCTTATACTATCTATGCATCTTGTCTTGTCTTGTCTCAAAATCAAGAGGTAATCTGATTTTCGACTTCTCCTTGCTCCCCAAGTTCCTTGTCAGACTATGTCTCATAGCCCATCATGATGCTCTCAAGGGGCCATGCATACTTCACCATGATATCAGTATATTCAATCTCTTTCTCACCATGGCAATCCATAGCAAACTCAGCGAGGATTTCCTCCATCAGGTACTCAAAGAGCCTGAGAGAGTGCTTCTTCAGGCAAAAATCCAGAGGCTACCATGTCATGGCCTTCTCAGCGACTGGGGTTTTGCTGTCCCCCTCAACAACTCCTGTTGCAATGACTCTACTCTCGCTGCTGGTCCTGCAATTCATGTCAGTGGACAGGCTACATCGATATCTCAGTCTGATCTGAGAGATATGCATGATATCACTATCCCCATGGCCAACGCGCCTCTCCCAAGCAATTCTAGTTTGTCAATTGATGCGAGTCTACTTCAATGCATGGTATGTGCCAATTTTACATTAATTCAGTTCTTTCTCATGTGTATTAGGGTATGTGGGTGTGGATGGCCGCAGAGCTCACCCACACAGGTCCAGGAACTCTTGTGGTGCATCAAGCTCACCATGACTTAGAATCTTTTTTTTCCATCTTGCTCGCTATTTGTCTCCTGTATGACTCTCCTGACAAGCTTAAGCCTGCCAAGATGCTTTCCCAATGTTTTGACCTGTTCTTTGCCATATTGCATCCCAGTACCCTCAAAGTCACAACCATTCAATCCAGCTTTGGTTGGACAACTCAGATGATTCCATATATCTCATTATATTTCCAGCCTTTGATCCCCCTCCTTGAGAAGATTTGTGAGGAGCTCATATTACCCATCAGAATACAGGGGGGGGTTATTCAAGCTAATTGGAAGTTTACACACAGTGAGTTTGTCAATTCCATTGTTATGGTGCTTGCGGAACTCCCAGAGAAGTACTGGGTACCAAAGGAGTCAAACATAACAAATGTTCCAGTACTGCAAAACAGCAGCTTGTCAGGTGCTCACTTGATTCTGGCCACCACATCCTCTACACCTTCTGTAGTCACGTCATTCCTACCTGACAATTTACTGCCATGGTTGCCCCTGATTTGGATTCCAGGCACATCCTTGGCAAGTGGCTCCAAATGCCATCTTGGAAATGATGAGGAGTTGAGTTCTCAAATGGCAAAGCAATGCTCCCCAGTTGGTGAAATGGAAGTACCGAATACACCCCTCTAGATCTGTATACATTATATTTCTAGGTTAGCTTGCAATATGTAGGTGCCCAAACATGTGTACTATGCTCATGGACGAGTTACATTACCACCAGTACATAGAGTCTACACAAGGCTACCATATGTCATGTGTTAGCATGATTACCTACTCATCTATGAATATAATACATCAACTATCATTGGCCTGACAAAACCATGAAAATTAACTATGTAGTCCCTTGTCCTCTCCACCTCTTCAAGATGGTCAAGCGTAGGATCATCTACAAAAGTGAGGACGACATCAAAGACAGTATGAAGAGATCTTGGACAACTCCAGAGGAATCACTATGAGGTGTGCCATGCCCATCTAGCATTGTCTTTTCTGAACTGCTGTGTTGACACTAAAGTCATCTCTAATGTGACTAGAACACAATGTTCTGAGCGCTCTGGGAGAGGTAGTGGGGGCCAACTGACTCAGATGAAGCAACTTGAACGAATGCAAACGGAAAAGTCAAAATGGCCCTCAAGAATTGATATCATCATGCAAGGAGAAGATGTCAACCCCATGGCGCCGGCCTCTCAAGGCTTGGGTGAACACAGTTCTCACACAAGACCAGCTAGTTCTGGCAGGGGCATCGCACCCAAGGTTCAAAGTCAACCTGCTCCCGCTGAATTGTCTTTGCAGCTCATGTTCTACAAAGTGACTCCTAGCCAGCAATTTGGATTCAGACTTCCTGACACTAGTTCTCAGATAAAGAGTCATATGCAGATTCCCACTCATACCAAGCCCTCTGAAGCACACTTGCAGCCTTCGTTGAACAGCTCTGGACCACCATCATCATGGGTTTCTTCATTGTCTTTGCATAGGTCTTTTGGGACAACCTCAACCACAGCTGGATCTCTTGCACTATCTGTCTGCTCTTCCACAGGTGGACAATGCTTCAACAGACAGCGTGATCCCTCCACACATCCACGAACTTCTTCACACCCACAATTATTCACTTCTATTGCTTCTACTTTTGGAAACTCTCATTCCATGACATCACACATCAATACACCTGATGACACTGCTGTTCGATGTGATTTTGAGCCACCTTTTTGTGTACATCTTCCTTTGGCTTATATCTCGACCATGGCTAACCCTCTTTCCTCCTAGCTTGAATATCCTGAGCTGAATGCTGCCCCCTTTCAAAACCCTGCAAAATTACAGCATACCTCTTCCTTCTACAGTCTTTCATTAAGCATGAATAAGTCTGGTCATAGCATGTCTGCTGTCCCCGAGCTCTATGAAACAGATATTCAGGTAAGCCTCTTGTCTGCCTCTCATCTAATATCTCAGTGTACCATGCTGACATATTCCCACTTTGTGATCAATGAAGTCCCCCTGAGTGAGGATGAAAGGATTGCAGAGGCAGCCCTTCGCAAAGGAGAAGGTATGTCCCTGAAGTTATTTGATTTGTACTAACAACTTCTGTGTATTCAGGAACATCTCATGTATACAGTACGTTCTAAAGATCTATTTGAGTATATGTCTAATTCATTCCTATAGATAATGAAGATGGGCTGAGGTCATCTCCATCTCCCAGTACATTGTTGAGTATTTGAATTGTACGCATCTGACCACATTTCCAGACGATTTCAGAACATTGCTGCCCTGTGGTACATTACGTTGCATAAGACAAACCATGCTAACCACCATATCATAGATGACCAGAACAAAACAAATGATGCAACTGTGCCATATCAGGAAAGTCAAGCCTCTGGTCACTGAAACAGCAGTACAACTACATACTGTCAAAGGCATAATTGCAATCCAGGTATGTTGCACTGCACTTGATGACAAGCACTTACCACTTTTATTATAGACATTGCTGAGGGGGCAAACCTCAATGGTACAGCCTCGTCCAGTGATCCAGCCCCAAGTCATTCTTCTACTCCTGTCCAACCACTTGAAAATGTTGTGATCATACACTGCTGACACAACCATGCCCCTTGCTTGCCAACCAATGCACAGTTACTTGCAACTAGGCATGGGCCTGCTAACCATGATGCTACTGGTGATCCCACAAACAATGGCAACAATCACAACTGTCCTGCCAACCTTCCAGTTGGTCCAGTAACAGAGTGCACAGAACCCTGGCAGCTTCAGTATTATGATCCACCTACTCATGATGTGATCAAACATGCAAAGCAGTTTTCTCACTGCGACACTGGGTCCATTAATCTGTTTCCTGTCCACACTGTGTTTAACACTAAAGTCACCAAGTACATTGAGGATGCAATTGCTGAATGTAAAGATCAAGGCTTGATCGTCTCAGCTGGTAAGTCATTTTGACTGTCGTCACTATTTCAACTAATTAGGACCTCCAGGTTGGTGGCCACATCATGCATTGAGCATAATGAGACTTGTAAGTACCCTCTGCTCTTTACCTCCCATATTGTGAGCACTCACCTGCATTAGCTATGGGAGGACCTCAGCAGCTGGTGTTCTGCACTACACAAAAAGGCCTGGACTTTCATCACTTAGAGATATCAATAGGATCCCAAAAACCACTGTCAGCGCAACATTGAGATCACAAAGAACCTTATAGGAAATGTGTTGGAATTGTTAGTATTTATCTTATCTTATCTTATCTGACATTCCATATCAGTCATGATCAATGATCTTATCTTGATCATATGCATGGTCATCATGCTTACTATTTGGATATTCTATTATCCATGATGACTGTCACAGTATAACACACTTGTCATACATTATGACTAATGGATCACCAATCCATGTCATGTGACTTAATATGCTGACTGATACTCCACTGCTCATGTTATGCCATTGGTTAATGCCTTAAAGCCACTGCTCTTATCTTCTTATTGCTATTGACTGTGATAAGAGCTTTATATGCTATTGGCTACTATTGTTCCACCTTTATGGAACTACTGTATACATGTACAAACAGCATGTACTGTATATAAGGAGGAGCTCCTTGTAGTTGCTCCTTTAACACAACACAACCTCCTAGTACTTTTTCTTGTACTAGAAAGAACCCAGAATACTATCTCCCCTTCTCTGTGTTCATATCCAGTACTACAGGGTTCTACCCTTATACTGAGATTATCCTAGACTACTGAGGTCACTCCCCTCTATCACTTATAGGGTCACTCCCTCCAGTAGTTAGTCACCCCCTTTTGACTATCTGTTTCTTCTGCACTACCTGTGACCGGTTACCTGGTGAGTATTCCCACCAGAGTCATGTGACTTTCTTCCTCTGCATATGAGTGTACTATGAGCCCACACTCATCACATGGTGTTACAATCAGAGTCATACTTCAATAAAACAGTGGCCAATTCTTGAGGGATGGGACTGATCACAAGGTAAGACAATTCATTCCAGTTCATATTAACTGATGTTGCCATCAGGGACATGTCAATAACCTCATGCATCCCACCCTCTCAGGCCTCATTATCGACTTCTTTTATACTGGCCCAGTCTCAGTTGGCAAATTATTTCCTGAAGTATTTGCTGTGGAGGTTCTGAGATCCACAGTGGCTCTTGCCACCACAGCTGTTTGTTTTGCTTTTTTTTTTCTTTTATCATACTAAACAAATTCTAGCTCAAAGTCGTGCTTGATGAAGTTGCCTCAGGTGAAGGCAAAGTCAATTTCCATGTCAACACATACTTGCCAGTCTATACTAAGATTCTTGATTTAATGAGCGAGTGTGACACCAGCAACATCCACTGTGGCAAAACAAAGGCCTTGCACAGGTGATGGGCTGAACTTGGGAGGTAAGTTCCCTTTTCTTATATTATTATCTTTTATAGTTGACATGATCAGTCATGGTACAAGCAACCAGGAACAGACTGATGATGGCTGTAGTTTTGATGTCACACTTGAATAATTGATGGTTGTGCTTGGTCTGATTAGATTAATCTGTCATTTACTGCAATCTTTCTAATGTTATGTTTTCTGTGATGATCTGCTAAGTCTGGGCTTCACTGTAGTGCCAGATCTGGTTCTCATGCCTAGCCTAGCTAGTGTGCCCAATTCTGTCCTAACTGTAACATTGGGGTTAGTTTTCTAGTAGGACAGTCTACTCAGCATTGTGTTTAGCCTAGTCCAGTGTGTCCAGCTCTGTCCTGACTGTGGTACTGGGGGTAGTTTTCTAATATATCAAACTGTCAGGTGCTATGTCTAGTCTGGTCCAATTTGAAGAAAGCATAGGACAGACTAAATTGTTCTGTCCAGATCTAGCCAGTTGGGAACATAGATGGAGGACCTGGAAGACTATTAAGTGTGGTCCAGTCTGGACAGTGCTGGACAATCAAAGGCTGGTTTGCTGATGTGAGACTGTAGTGTGCAATGCAGACACAGCATTGCTATTCATCAAATTGAACTGTTCCTTATACTACTGCTTATCAGCCTCCATGATACTATCATGTAGTAGTATGACAAGATGTACAATGTCTTCAGCATACTTCATCGCATCTGCAAGTGACTCATCTCCCCAGTATGCATGGATATGATTCAGCTTTTGTGCAGGATCAAGTACTAAAATTGAGAGTAAGAAGACGAGTGGTACATGCAAAACATGGAGCATACACATGGCCATAATATGAGCATCCGATGTAGCTGTCCACTTGTAGTATTCTGCAACCTTGGCCAATCCAGCTTACAGACCACCCATGAAGTCAAAGTATTTTATTGCATTCATTCAGGATGTCCATGCTTTGTGAAGTGCTTCAAGGGTGGGCAATGTTGCATGCAGCACAGGCCCTTGTTCAGATGAGAATGATTGCTGGGCCTTTTCCATATACTACAAAATGTCAAAAAGCATATCATAAGCTAGGGTAAGAACCTACTCCAAGAAGAGCATGTAGAAGATGAACACATTCCCATTCAGGACCCGTCAGTTCAAGTTCCATGATTTTGTGGCGTTTATCGGCACTGCTCTCCTAAAGGCTCAGATGATGAACAAAATAATTGACATCCTATAAAGTAGTATTTGAAACCATATATCAAAGGTAGATTAACCAATACTAATCTCCTTCAAGTCAAGTGCACAGTGAAGCATCAGAAAGGTCAAGGACCACCTGACCTTCATGTCAAGCAAAAGTTGCAAAGGGACTGTACACGGTACATGGCCATCATTGGTACACATCTGAGCACATTTGAATAATTCTTTGCGCTGTGTGGATGAGCATTCCTAGAAAGACTTAGGAATATCACAAAGAGAGATACAAAGTTCATACCTTTACAACAATAGTATGGACAAGGCCAACCTCATCTCGGTCAATTCCATCTTACATGGCCAATAGATCCATGTTGGGTGTTGTTGAGTCAAAATGCTTAGATTTGCTATGTGCTGATAGGAAGGCTTGTGTAGCAAGATTTATAATGTGTGCAATGCACCTATTGTAGGTTGTGTGTCAGTCATTCAATCAGATAATGTTGATGAACATACCGCAGCTGCCTCTTTGCTGCATTGTACAGTTCTTGAGTTTCAGATTCAACAAGACATGCAAATTCTTGAATCATTGTGTCATTGTTCCATGCATCATTACACATAATATAACTGATCTGGTGATTTGGTTTATCTTGAGAAATGTAGAATTGAATGAATGCAAAGTACTTACCTTGTGGATGGCACCAACACATCAGACAATCTTGTACAATACCTGTCCCAGACAGAGGCCATTGTGCACATTGTTGAGCTGCACAAAACCAAGGAGTGCCATCTCTAGTGTCCATACACTCTGTATCTTCTCCTCAATCCACAATCCAGTTATGGCAAAGTATCCATCAACATTTGAGGCTTGCCATGCATCACACATCAAATTGAGTTGCCTGACTATGTCACTCTAAACCCATATAGTCACAGATATGATACATACCTGGAAATGCTGATGGAGATCTTGAAGGTTTGTCTTGCAAAGTTCAATGACAGTATCTAGTGTTGTTCAGGCCTGGCCTGAAAGTCCAGGCTGGGCTGAGCCAGGCCCCTGGAGGCCAAGCCCAGCTGGGCCCATGAGATAGACCTGTAGTGGCTTGTGGCTTGGCTTGTTCCTCAGTGAAGCTGGGCCAAGCTTTCAGGCCCTGGCCTATGCACAACAGCTTCCTATTGGACAGCGGGGTTTTCTAAGCCTCAAAATTACTTATGAAACCTCAATGTATGAAAATTTTCCTTTCACACAGATGTCTGAAACTGCCAACCTCAGAGATGAACAGTAATGCTGCAGGCATGTGCCTGCACCCTCAGCTAAAATTATGTCTGTCAAGAATACCACCAAGCTGGAGCTTAGCTCACACCGACAGGCACAGGCTGTTACTCATTCAACAGCCACCCCAGTCACAGCCTGCTCCACCAAATGCAAGCCTACCATGACAGCCAAGGAGACAACCACTGAATCCAGTTCAGCTCAGAAGAAACAACAAGTCACAAAAGGTAATGTAATTCCCAATCATATATCATCATTAGAGGTAACAATTGCTGCACTCATTAGCCAAAGTGAACACTACTACTGCTACCACTAGACCCACAACTACACCAATGCATGGTGCTCAGGCATCATATGAACCTACAGAGACAGGCTCAGATGGGCTGTTGAAGGACATCAAGTTGATTGATATTGATGAGCCAATCAAGCCATCTTGCAGGAGCCACAGCCTTGATATCAACCACTTTTTCTGGGCTTTGTATGAAAAAAATGGAAAGAAATATAGAGATTGTAACTGCTGCTCATGAGTTATTTCTGTTTTATGTGCTCAATCTCAATACATCATAGTAAATCACACAAAAAAGCAGTTTCTATCGTTAATGAGGTGACCACTCTGCACTGTCACATGCAAGTCAATCATCAGGTTCGTTAGCCCCCTACTACATGCACATTTCAATCTTACAGTAAATAGACTGACTATGTTGAATGGGCTGCCACAAACAACTTCATATTGATGCTATCAAATGACACCAAGCAACAACAGGCAAATGCTTTATTAAGTGCCCAGCCTAGTCTGGACAAGCACCTGGTTTCAAAGGAGCCCATCATCAAATATACAGACTCGAAGTTCTGTGACTACACAGTCCATTAGGTTATTGAGACTGATCAGGTATGCATTTGTCATATATAGGGTTTGACCATTCAAGTCTTACACTACCCTAGCCCATCCACACTTTGCAACACCCATCATTCAAAAGCATGATCAATCTAGCATCTCATGCTACAAATAACATCACAATTCCAAGTTGTAAAGATACTCAGCAGAAAGTGATAAGTCTCTTCAAGCAACATCTTCTTGACCTTTGCAAGCACTCGAAGGTGAGTTTTTGACATTGCAGGTGATAGACTGACATCCAAATCACATTTTGGTAGAGTGATAACATCAAGGGCCATATCAATCTTACATGCAATGTATGGCAAGCTTCAAATATTGATGGATACTTTGCTGTCACGGGCTCCTGGATTGAAGAAAAGACACCAACTGTCTGGACAGTAGAGTTGGCACTCTTGGGGTTTGTGTGTCTCAACAATGCTCACAATGACATGTGTCTCAGACAGGCTCTTTTTAAAGTCATCAATCAGCTTGATATCATGCAAAAGGTGTGTATTACTTGATGTAATCATGTTTATTGTACCTGATGAGGTCTAGCTTGGCTATATTACATGCGACAATGCAAAAAACAATGATATGATGATGCAAGAACTCACATGTCAAATTGAGCTAGCTACAGGACAAGCATTTGATGCAAAGAAGTGCCATTTGCAGTGTATGGCACATATAATCAACCTTGCTACACAAGCTCTACTTATGGCTCACAGCAAGTCAAAACACTATGACCCAGCTGCCCCTAACATGGATCTAGTAATTGAACATCAGATGGACAACACCTATGATGAAGTCGGCCTCATCCATGCCATTGTCATCAAGGTAGGTGTTCACTTCAAAGCACACACTAATACTAATCCATTCCCTAGGAACGCTCTTCTACACAATGAAAGAATTTGTTTCAGCAGCTTCAAATGAGCACAGACGATGGTCACAGTCTCTGTGATCATCCGGTGCAGCTTCTCCTTGATATGCTGGTCTGATGGTCATCAACATATCTAATGCTTCAGCAGGCACTAAGTCTTAAAGAGGTAAGTGTTCAACTATTTTTATTCTCTTCAAACATTGATCATATCTTAGGAAGTTAATTTGTTTGTTTGTCACCTTGCCATACATGAACGTGACTCTGAAAAACATCACAAGATTTTGGATCTTGAGCTATCAGAACATGAATGGGAGTATGTACAGCTACTACTATCACTCCTCGGCGTAAGGTATCATATATGGTATATGTTGAGAATGTCTTATCTTATCTTATCTTATCAGACATTCTATATCAGTCAGCTTATCTTTCATATCATCCACATCATCATAATATATCATTCATTATTCATCCTTATCATGATGACTGATACTTTATTACTCATGCTAACTGATACTGACACTGTTCATTTATTGCTATTGGCTAGTACTTTTAGTATGATAAGCGTTCTTAATGCTATTGGCTCAGATAAGAGCCTTTACTGCCATTGGCCACTATTGTTCTATCTATTTAGAACTACTATACACACATACAATCTGTACTGTATATAAGGAGGAGCTCCCTCACATATGCTCCTCTAACAGAATATCTATCATCTGTTCTCTTGTATTGCTCAGTGTCTATCACCAAGCACTACACTTCACTTGACTACTACCTACACTGCACCTACCTAGTGAGTAACTCCCACTAGAGCTTTTTCCTGCACCATTTGGAGTCTTCAACTTCAAAAGTATATAGTGTATATGCTGACTTTAAACTGTAGCATGCTGAAAAGATACAGCACACTTTTTTGACTGACACTGGCCCAACCCTGCACTCTGCCCTGCCTGCACTAGAGGCACTACACAAGGCCTGGTTGAACTGCAAGAAGAGATTCAAGTATATTGATTTCCATAAGGCACTTGAGACTGGTATTGATAAAGTGGCTGAATACTATGAACATACTGCAACATCTGATGCACATATTGTCTCCATGAGTATGTACATATAATGATCAACAGTATACCTTTTGTAACAATTTATCCAGTATTAGATCCTGCCCAGAAGCTAAACCACATCCGTTCTAATTGGGGTGAAGATGTTCTCAACAATGTGATGCACCACCTGGAGACAATGGTGAGTACTTAAATCTGATGTTCCACACTTGCAGCTGATGACATGAAGTATTATAAGCAGTATGACACAATGTACAGAAATGATGCAGGAACTGCACAGGGAAACAGCCCCAAAATTGTGAAAATGCAGTCACTCAGCATGCTTGCTCAAATTTCATCTGATGAAGATAGTGATACAGAGCCATCTAGAGGTTCTGAAGGCTGGTGTGATCCTGCCAAGCCATGGCTGCAAGGTTTCCATGAGTATCTTCAAACACATGAGAATATGGGGACTCTCTCTATCATACAATGGTGGGGGTTGAATGCGGCATGCTATCCTGTCTGGGCATCTCTTGCACACAACTATCTATCAGTCATGGCGAGTTCCATATCATCCAAGCATGCATTCTCCTCCACTGGTATCACAATCACTAAGCGGCAGAACCACCTCAAGGCCGACATCATTAAAGTATTGCAGTATATGAAATGCCTGGCCCATAAAGACTTACTGTTTCATGAAGACACAGGGAACATTGTTGGTGCACACAAGGGGGTGGCTGCACCTGTGGCTGCAAGTGACTCACAAGATGATGACGACAGGCTTAATGATTCAGCTAGTGATAGGTTGGAATGAGACATAGGGAGTGATGATGACAAGAATAACAGTGATGGCAATGTTTTTGTCCCATTCATGGACCTTTAATATGTGCTTGAAAAATTCTACCATTATCATTGTGAGCTGCAGACCAGGCCAGGCCTAAGCCATTATATATGGCTTATACGACTTTTGGCCCAGCCTTCAAAATGCTAGGCCTGGAGCCTTATCAGGCCAGGCCTGAGCCCTGGCTTTCAAGCTGAGCTGGGCCTGAACAACACTAACAGTATCCTGAGTTTCCTTATGGGCAGGAATTTTGATGCCATTGGTTACTTGGGAGACAAGATCAATCATTTCATGAAAGTGGGGATGTTGAAAAGCATGCAGCAGTTGATCTGTCTCAATAAGCCATCAGATGGCCACTTCACAAAAGGCCAAGTCAGAGTATGGGGTGAGGCATGGCTTAGCAACTAAATGCACATCAAGGCTGGGTTGCTTATTTGTCACTGCCATTTCACACCACTGTTTTGTATTGTCTGGTAACATTGACACAAAATCATTTGCAGTGGCCCATTTGAGATAGTCAGCCTGAAACAACACTGGTGATTGATAACAATGAGTTTCACATGGTAGTACAAACCTTATGGGTAGCCTGTTGGTGCCATTGTAGGGTTGTCACTTCATTGACGAAAAAGACTGGCTGTTTTTGCAATTTTCTGCAAAGTTGTTCATAGAATCAAAACAAAATAAAGACTGGGCCACTTACATGCAGGCCATACAATTCCTGTGTTTTTTTACCATCCTTGGCACATCAGCAAACTGACTGTTCATTTAGCCAAGGCTACAGTATTACAACACAGACACAATCTATCCCATTCTGGGATGGTTTGTCAGGGTCTGTTGATGGCTGACATCTCTGCTTAGCTGAGGTTACAGCACTTCGCCAAAGTCATGGCATCACAGCAAAAACCCAAATCTGTGCCATTCTAGGACAGTCTATCGGCAACTAATTCCTAGTCGATACGGCACATGCGCAAAGTTGATAGGTAATCTGCCAGCTTGAAGGATACACCAATTAAAAATAAGTACATGTATACATATGTACTATATACATGTACACAGGAAACTGAAAATGTCTGGCACCATTAGCTGAGGTCAACATCAATTGACGAGTGAAATGATGGTTGCCCTGATGGGTCACGCATCAGTGGCAAGGTGCGAGGGCGAGGGAGTATCAAGGCACACCTGACATAAACAACAGATTGGCCTCCTGCATTGCATACTTGAATGCAGCAGTTTGCCCACTTCTCTGGATCATCAGACAAACGTGCCCGACAAAGCAATCTGCAGCACACAGATCATCCTGTGCCCTTTCCAGTATCAAACAGTTGTATTGGAGGACCAATGTGTTGTGGCAGATAATCTGACAGGCGAGACTCTTGCATGCGTGGAGAATATGTTGGTTGGCTTGAGCTGCCTCTAATAGAAGGTAAGCTTCTCTGGAGTTGTGTGGGCAAGGGACAACATAATGTGTGCCACCATTCTCCTAAGCAAAATCAGATTAAGTAGGAAGTAGTGATAGGCAACCAAAACCTTACATTGTGGAGTGAGTCTTTGTCCTTGTCCTTGCTTTCACCGGAGGTTTGAGGGCTATCATTGTGAGGCACAGGCTGGTGATTTGGACTACAACAGGATAGATAGAAACTGGTGTCAGCTGGTGTACTACGATGCATGTATGTGGGGATTGATGACTTGGAGTAGTAGTATGTAGGAGTTATGGTGTGTTGGTCGAGGGTTAGAAAAGGCAAGAAGTGAAAGATTTCATCTGATGTGCCACCAAGTCACTCTAAAGGGGGAGAACTTGGCAGAGACGACCTAGTGGTGGTCATATGTGGTGATATGGTGAAGTTTGAGAAAAACAAACGTTGAAACATCAGAAGCTTGCACTATATTATGTAAGACAGGTACATGCCAGATACATGCATTTTGCCTTGCTGTCTGGAGTCACATCTCATACTTTCCACTCGACCTCAATGCCCAAGGCAAGAGCAACTTGTAGATGACTCAAGAACATCAGTTGTCCAAGATGTGGAAAAAAATTCTGTTCTGAGACCAACGTCCTTCGTCACATGAATCAGCCGACAGGACTATGCTACTCAGCCAATTGATATCAGGATCACTCCAATATTCTCCATGAGTCTCCTGAGCTTGATGATGATACACCCACCGCCTCTAACTTCAAACCTCTTGACCCATTTCAGTTCCCCAGTGACTCAGATGCTCAATCAAACCATTACCCTTCATCACTGATCTGTGAAGAGTCAGGACAGATTGAAATGGACCTGAGCTATATGACTGCACCACAAATGGTTACAGATTTTTTCCCTGGTTCTAGTGATTCATATCCTGGAGGCTCTACATTCATGGACAGGTTTTGGCAAGACGAGCACGCTCAAGAATGGGGGGAGAACTTGTACTATCCTTTTGCCTCTGAAGAAGAATGGCAGTTCTCTTCTTGGTGCCTACACTCTAACCTGAGTATGTCTTCGATTGACTCTTTGTTATCACTGAATATTGTAAGTTGCTGGTCTTTCTACCTCGACTTGTGCTGATTTTCTGAAGATCAAACGGATCTCTCTCTCATATTGGACTGCTAAGGAACTTCACATGCACACAGAAATTCTCCCGCCAGGACTGCTATGGTTATATAAGCGGATGGAAACAGAGGCCCCTACTAAGCAACCTGCTCAGCTTTTCTATCATCTAGCGCTCAACTGCATGCAGTCTCTGTTGAGCCACCCATTACTTGCTCCCCACATAACCTTCATCCCGCAAAGGATTTGGACATCCGCTGCTTGTATCTGTCGCATCTACGAAGACTGGTTGAGTGGAGATCATACATGGGACATTCAGGTATCGTAATTTTACTCATTCTTAGTCACTATCTGAGATCACCTGGAATTCCAGGATGCTCTCCCTCATGGTGCAACAGTGCTTGGTATTGTACTCTCCTCGGATAAGATGAATATATCAGTGATGAGCAGAAATTGCATGGCGTACCTGCTCCTCCTCAGTCTCGCCAACATCTGCCCTGAGATTAGGTCCAAGATCTCCCTACATACATATCTTCTTCTCACGCTACTTCCCATTCCGAAGTTCATGCATAAAAAGTCTCATGTCTGGAGTCTTCTGCATGATAGGCTTATCCACTGGGCATTGGATGAGGTTGTATCACTGCTGAAAACGGCCACACAGGTCGGTATCATGATGAGCAACCCCATCAGCAATCTGCGATACTGTTATACACCTCTAGCAGCCTATATTTTGGACACCCCCGAACAGTGCCTGATGGCAGCTACTAGTCCCAGCGCATCACCATTAATGATAGCGACATCCACACAATTTGACAACCCACTTCTTCATCCTCCACGCACTGGCACAGACACATCTCAGCCATTCGCCAAGTGTTAGAGAAGTGCTCTCCATATGACTTTGAGGCCTTTCTGAGGATCATCAAAACGCTTCACTTGAATGGTGTTGTTTTTCCTTTTTGGATAGACTGGCTGCTGTCCTGTCCCTCACAATTCCTTCATATTGAGTTCCTTCATCACTTTCATTGATTTTCTTGAGATCACGATGTACAATGGTGTGTGGTAGTCATGATGGCTGCCGAGATTGATTTCTGCTTTTCCCTTGTGCAACCTGCAGTGGGGTATTGTGGGTTCAAGGATGGTGTTTCAAAACTGAAACAGGTCACTGGACGCGACCATCGTTCAGTACAATGTTACCTCATTGGTGTTATCGCTGGTGCTGTTCCTTGCTGATTTCTCATTGCAGTCCGTGCGCTACAGGACTTTTGTTATCTTGTGCAGGCACCTATCTTCTCTGATCAGACAATCATCAAGTTGACAGATGCACTACAACTATTTCATGACAACAAAGACGCAATCATACAGGCTGGTGCTCGACACAATTCATGGACGATACCTAAACTGGAATTGCTTCAGAGCATTGCTTCAAATATCTGTTGTTCCGGCCCTGCTATACAGTGGTCAGCCAATGCTACTGAGCATGCCCACATTCAAGAGATCAAAGTTCCCACTCAGCTCAGCAACAATCAGAACTACTATGACCAAATTGCTCATTACCTCAACCATTTGGATAAATGTTTTCATTTTGATGTTGCCACGTACTTTCAAGCCCAGCACAAGAAAGATGGCCTTCAGCTTGAAGACGACGATGCTGACATTGACCAGGAGGATCATGATATCGCTTCAGAAGTTCCTCTCCATGACCACATGAATGTATCCCCTTGTGTCATTGATTATTTTGCCATTGCAGATGCACTTTCACATGGTGCTGTCCCCAATGCCCCAATGCCCCATCACACGTTTTCAACCCCTACCAATGCTTTCCATATTGCAATCAAGCTGTCCCTGAGCATGACTGTTGATGAAACGGCTACCCTTTATGGCATCCCCAACCTCTGACCTGTGATCTGGGAATTTTTGCAATGTGTTGAGCATTGTGCAGACCATCCCGTTTCTGGCACCCGGACCACAAACTTGGATTTCCCACTACCATTCACTCGCATTCAAATATGGTACAAGTTATGCATGCAGCAGCACTTCTATCATGACAGGAATAGAGTAGACGTCCCACAAACTGTGCGTGCACATCCTCCCTCTGGTGATCATGTACATGGACTGCATGACACTGTTATCATGAGTCCTGGCCCCACAAGCGATTGGCCCCAAAAGGGCCTTGAAGCTACAATCAATGCATTGCTATTGTAGCCCATAGCATATTGAGAGCCCAACACTAGGCCACTTTGTTGTTCAGCTCGAGCTTATCTTTTGTCCAGTGAAAACGGACTATTTTATTGCCTATGTCCAACGATTCAATGCAAGTGACTGTTCGGGGACCACCAGAATGCATTTACTCAAACAGGCAATCAAATCGGATGGATCTGGAATTGGGGATGTGGTCCCTATATCACATATATGGTCTCCTGCCCATCTGATCCTGAACTTCGGCAAGGAAGCCCATCCTCATCTAACACAGAACAGTACCTACAGGTTTTCAGACAATTTCTGGCTCAACAAATACTGGATGAAGGAATCATACTATGCTTTATGTCCTCCATAGTTGTGTTTTATTTGCTATGCAACGATTTAGTAATACGCCTTGATGTGATTGATACTACTTAGCCGAAATCGATCTATGTCCAAGGATGAGCTCACACCACCACATCACCTCAACCCTTCAAACACAACCATACAATGGGTAACTAGACTTATCCAGTATATTCCTATCACATTTCTGACAGGATTACTAAGCACAATACACCACTATCGCTATGCACAGTAAGTTTCCAGGCTCATGAGGGCTGACCTGACTAAGAGCAAGTGTTTCTACAGTTATCCGTACCACCCCAACTCCGTCGAAGAACAGACACATACTGTGAATCCATGGACACTAAGGTTGCAGAAGATATGGCCCCCATCCATTGGCTGCTCAACAAGGAGCAGACAAAGAGCTTTCTGCACAAGCTTTTCCCCAATGAGAGACTGTTCAATGTTGGCTCCGGAACCACTGAGGCTCAAGGTATCAAGTCGCTCCTTAGTGTCATGGAGGAGGTACAGCAATGTGAAAACAGCAGATGGAAATATTACCCTGATCCCTCCGAAACAGAAAACTGGGAGGAAGCAATTGCTGACTTTCTCAACAATGTCGTTTGTCATACCCCAAGTTCTCATATGTGCATGAGGTACATGAGGCCCTATCTTAGATCATGTTTACTGCTAAATCTTCATAGGCAATAGACCAGGAAGGCCACAAACAAGCCTCTGGATGGTTTGAATGGTGCGGTCCGCAAGCCTGACCTCCTCCTTTGTGAAGAGGGGGTGATTAGGGATCACACTGCAGAAAAGCAGAAGTTCAACATGAGGACTGATATTTACACTATGGGCGAGGTGAAAAAGAAATACAGCGATGAAAACAGGAAGGATTCGTATATTGAACTTGCTGGCAAGGTCACATTTCTACTTGAAGTTCAAGATTTCGGAGATATACTCTGAACGGTAGAGGAAATAAACCTTAGTGGGAATACTTACTAAGATAGGAGACTTGAGGCGGTAATCAAGTAAGGGTAGATAGTTGATAGACTAGAGCGATAGTGTAGTGCTTAGTGTAGTCACCAAGTACAAGAGAACAGAGATGGAGATTCTGTTAGAGGAGTAACTAGTGGGAGCTCCTCCTTATATACAGTACAGGTTGTTTGTATCTGTATAGTAGTTCTATATATGTAGAACAAAGAACAGCTAATGGCAGTAAACTCTCTTATCGTACTATCAGTAATAGCCAATAGCAAAACATGAGCAGTGTTATATAGAAAATGTAATGATCTGTTTAGATAAGATCATATGTAATCATGCTTACTAGAAGAGATAAGATAGATAAGAAGATAAGAATGATCTGATATCAAGAAGATATCGAGATCTAGATTGATTAGATAATCATCAATCTCAACACAAGATGGGCATTACGCAGCGCCTGGTATTCAGCTTATAGGTGACCATATTATCCTCACTTTTTTCAACAGGGGTGGCTCTATCTCCACATATCCCCTTGACATCCATAAATTCCCCAAAGAGTTTCTCTGGGTCCTTCTTGGAATCACATTCGCTAATGGGACCATATTTGGTTTCAACACCACTGTCTCCCTCGCTGAGAACGGTTGAAAGAAAATTCAAATCATTTTGCAAAACAATCAGTACACCATTTTGGTCGATATGCTACTCTTCTTCTCTGGGACATTACATGGGCGAGGTACAACTGTGTGGAGCGGTACACTTATGATCGATGAAGAATTACAAGAAGTTGTCATAAAGGATTCTTGGGTGGACCCATTGCAAGTATACACTGAGGGAAGGATTTTAAAGATACTAGAGACAGCCAATGTGAAGGGCATACCGAGACTGGTGAATGAACAACAGGTTCAAATGGAGCACCCCATCACATGGCAAATCCTGAACAATTCAACTCATATTCTTCACTCCCTTATTGGCACCATGAACCCCCCATATAACCTATGGGTTTTGTCACGCATGGTCTCAAAACCGAGAGGGTATCCTATTTTCGAGTTCACTTCCCTCACTGAGTTCCTTGTCGCTCTAATTGATTGTCTTTGTGGTAAGCTTGAGTCGATTCTATCCTACCACAGGCTTACACCTAGCAGCCCATCGTGACACCATTCAGGTAGTACACATACTCCATCATGATATCAGCCTCTTCAATCTCTTGCTCATCCTAGCTATGGACAGCGACCTCAATGTGGACTTTGTACACTGAGCACTCCTGGATCCCCAATCTAGTTGTGTTGTCAAAAAAAAAATACATAAGCTCTCTTGTCATGGACTCTTAGGCGATTGGGGCTTTGGCATACCAATCAGCAACCTCCCCCCTTCTTCTGCCCCCACTCCAGGTCTCTGTGTCACTGGTCAAAGTAAAGCATTATCTCCAAAGGACTTGTGCAATACGCATGACATTGTCATCCCCATAGCTGATCAATCCCTTCCGAATGATGTGGATGTATCTATCGATGCCAGCCTGCTTCAATGCACAGTGCATCTACAGTTGTATGCTCATGCTTTGCGTTTGACTCCATATGTTCAGGGAACATGGGCCTGGATGGCCACTGAACTCAGCCATGTAGGACCTGAGAAGCCAGTAGTACATGAAGCTCATCACAATCTTGAATCTTTCTTTTACATTCTGCTTGCGATATGTCTCCTGTACGACAAGCCCAGCTGCATCAAACCCACCAAAGATCTTGCCAACTGCTTTGATCCATTTTTTGCCATAACCGAGCCCAACACACTCAAAACTGTCACTATTCAATCCGACTTTGGCTGGACAGCACTCATGAACCCATACGTTTCAACATATTTCCAGCTGGTTATCCCACTTCTCAAGAAAGTTCCATCAGCAAAACCATTATTTTAGCACACGCTGTCACAGTGTTATAACATATTACAGCATAATTACAGTAAATTACAGCACAGCAGTCACATACTGTCACATTATCATGGTGACCCAGCCGTCACACTGCGTCACAGGACCCATACAGACACACAGAAAATGACAGTCACACAGGGTCACACCACTACAAGTCACCCAGCCAGCACTGTGCGTCACAGGGGCTGTATAGGCATACAGTGACATCGGCTACTAGGTCCATGAGGACTAGGAAACACTAGACTAGCATTTCCTAGTCCTCACGGACTTAGGATTTTTTGGGATGAATAAGTCACATGACTTGTTCATCCTTACCCCACCCTCTACAACCCACTACACAACGACGACAGCAACAACGCATGCACAAGGTCACCTGCATGCCTCTACCCACCACCTCCTTGTGCCATCAACAGGCCCAACAGCTCTTTCAATGTACCACACACCTCAATGCACAAAACCCCAACCCATGTGTTGTGTCAATGAGCTTAATAGCTCGTTTAACATGTTGTTCGTACCCCCCATGCCCATCTTCCCCATTAACTGACGCCCCACCCATCTCCACCCTCCTAGCTATCAACAAGCCCAATGGCTCATCTGCAGTTCTGCCTACCAGGATGGGGACATGAAGATGATAATGACAACGACACCATGGCAATGATGCCTCTGTGCGCAACCACACCCGCATTACCAGATGCAGCAGCAATGAGGACAAGGACACCAATATGTGTGCTCTATGCCCACGCCTACATGCCCACTCCAGCTGTTGCAGGAGCCCCCACCCCCTGTGTCGTCTTGAACCATCAACGAACTTGACTATTCAACCTCACTGCACCCATGCCTGCACACACCAACTCATACACTCTCAACATCCCCACCCTCCCATGCTGTCAATGAGCCTAACAGCTCGTTTGACACACCACATGCCATCTCCACATCCCCTCTGGCCACCGATGAGCCCAACAGCTCATCCCACAAGGGTGGAGACATGGCAATGACATGGCATGCATGACCGCACCCACCCATGAGACACAACCAGTCGCAACACCCACGCTATCTCCCCAGCCATGGACACACAGCAACAATGATGCATGTGCAACTGCACCCGCACTACTGGATGCCGTGACAACAGGACAAGGGGAATGACAACGCCACCAAGCACGCGTGCACAATTGCACCTGCGCAGAACAACGAGGACGAGGGCAATGACGCCAATGCGTGTGCCTTAGCCCCATGCTCCCATTTGTCCCCTCCTGCCCTCAACAAGCCAACTGCTCGTTCAACACACCTGCACCTCCCATCCTCCTGAGTCAGAGCCCAATGGCTCGTTTGACCTGCCGCCCATCATCTCCATTCAATACCAGCCCCCGCCACAAAGACGAGGATACAATTACAACACAGTGTCGTTGATGGCCCAGTGCCATCAATGACACCATGGCGACAACGCACCCGTGTGCAACAGTAGCATTAGAGACAACAACACTGATGCATGTCCCCTGTGCCCACTCGTCCCCCAGCTGTCAATGAGCCCAATGGCTCATTTGACAGCATCCACACCACCTGTGACACACGGTGACAGCGTGTGTGTCCTGCACCCACCCAGTTTCAGAGATATACTCCAAACAGTAGAGGAAATGAACCTTAGTGGGAATACTCACTAAGATAGGAGACTTGAGGCGGTAATCAAGTAGTGGGTAGATAGTCGCTAGACTAGAGTGATAGTGTAGTGCTTAGTGTAGTCACCAAGTACAAGAGAACAGAGATGGAGATTCTGTTAGAGGAGCGACTAGTGGGAGCTCCTCCTTATATACAGTACAGGTTGTTTGTATCTGTATGGTAGTTCTATATACATAGAACAAAGAACAGC
>JBBPTF010000101.1:0-31354 GCA_038094015.1 Phylloporus cf. gajari | reverse complement strand
CTGTCCCCATCCCCTTCCTCGTCCGTGTCCCCTCCCTCGTCCTCATCCCCTTCCTTGTCCATGTCCCTGTCACCTTCCTCGTCCGTGTCGCCTTCCTCGTCCTCATCCCCTTCCTCGTCCACATCCCTGTCACCTTCCTCGTCCGCGTCCCCACTCTCTTCCTCTCCCTTACCCTCTTCCTCGCCATTTTCCTTGTCCTTGCTGTCTTCCTCTTCCTCGTCATCCTCATCATCTCGTTCATCATCTTCGTAGACTATTCCCCTCCTTTTCTTTCTATTAAGTCCACCGTCTGATTGAAGGAAATTGTTCCAATGCCATGTGATCGTGTGACCAACACCGCCTCCACGATACCGCATGAACATGTCGCGATCAACGAAACTAGATATACAATTAATCATGTCAATAGATTGTGATTATATCATGTACTTACATATTCACACTGAATGATGTCCATTCATCGTCTTCTGATCCTTGCTTTGCGATTGAGCGGCCAACGAGCAATTCACTTGTTCGACCATCTGAGAAACTAGGAATTAGGTGAACTGCACGGATTACAACGTCTGGGTCCAGGAATCCGAATGCGTCTGAGTCATCCTCAGGTATGAATCCAACGCAAGGCAGGTGACGAGAGTGGAAAATAGAGGCGTGCGCGGGATTACGCCCAAACCAATGGACAAATAGGACGTCTTTGCACTGTACTTCTTTAGAAGGTGGATGGCCACCGTAATACCAAACATTGACATGGAAAATTTTCAATACGCGTGCATACCAGTATGGATGTCGGTCCGAGTCGGTCTCGTGTGACAGGACCATGATATCAGCGTGTGTTCCAGGATTAATAACGTCTTGATCACGCCGTAGGTCGTAAGTTGTGTAGTTTATAGCGAGCGTCTTGTGTTCGTAGAATGAGTTGCGTAGGATTAGCAGATTGTCCTGCTCGGCGTCTGTAGCATGGTCGATATCTCCAGGGCAGAGAAGCCAGTCTAAGAGATGATCTTTAAGGTTGTCTATAAAGTTCTGAACAAGTGTCAGCAGTTTAAACTGTCGGATAGTAGTTACACACCTGTGTTACTCGGTCGTCCTGCAGTGATCCCAGCCAAGTCGTGATGTTCGTCGGTGACCGCTCTGACTCGGCAATGGTATAATGGTCAGACGGCAAGGCTTGTTTTCACTTCTTCTTCTTCTTCTTCTTCTTCTTCCTGCTTGCTTTGGTCGTGTTATTACTCCAATCCTTGGACATCTCTCTCTCAAGTTCCTTGAGCATGAGCATGATAAATCGCTCGCACGCCTCGAGCTTGCTCATACTCAATAAGGTCGTCGCTTTGGTCTTCGAGGTTCATGTATAACGACGCTTGAGACATCGGTGCTCCAATTCACCCTAAGACGAATTAGTAGTTCATTTTGTGTGAATATAATACATACTAATTGTGTTGAATAGTTATCAGTAGTACCTCGCTCTCGAATGGTATCCGCGTAATCACCCAACGCATGAAACTTGTACGTTTGCAAGTTGAGCT
The DNA here is from genome assembly GCA_038094015.1 of Phylloporus cf. gajari. Taxonomy (NCBI): domain Eukaryota; kingdom Fungi; phylum Basidiomycota; class Agaricomycetes; order Boletales; family Boletaceae; genus Phylloporus; species Phylloporus cf. gajari. Next base: position 29,837 of record JBBPTF010000101.1, on the reverse strand, counting down.
TCCTATACTTGCTTCCAGCAAATTTCTTGGTGACAGGAGCACCACTCTTAGTTGCGAGAGCTGCGACTCGTCGACCACGCGCAGCCGTTTCTCAGGGGAGTTCAAGTGTGATGTAAGCTTTGCAGGTCATATCCAAAAACTTACGCACCGCTTGGCCAAGTGACTTCATACTTGCGTCGAAGAAAGCGAGTGTATCGGTGGTATGAAGGCGTAGCTTGGCATAAGCATGCCATGTTGCGAGCTTGAAAAGTAGGTCTTGCACAATTGAGCCGTGCGGATGGGGTAGGAGACCATTGAAAACGGGCATCGCACACTTGTGAATCGTGAGTTTCAGCATCATTTTGATTGAGTGGATAACTCACTTGCAGGAAGTCTTCGAAATCTCTTGCTGCAAGTTGTTTCATGGTCGAAGCATCCATGTGAATTCGTCAGATCGTTCCTCGTCCAAATGCCGGAATAGCACGGTATCTGAGGATCAAAATGAGTCTATCGTGCCCTAGAATCCATGTAGTACGTACCTTTTGTCCATCTCATGAATCGTATCTCCCCCTTGTGCGATAAGTATGTGTAATAAGTGAATAAATATTGTTTTCCATATGCTGCCCTCGAATTCGTGTAACTGATGGACTATCAGAAGTTCGAAGAAGTTGCTTCTGGATGCTAGGAGATGGTCCGAGAATGCATTCTTAGAAAATGAGTATATGTGCTGATCAGTAATAAAAATAGACGTACAACGGTGGGAACGTATGAACCGTTGTCAAGAAGGTCGTGAACTCTTGCACCCTCGACTCTTATTCCCTTCTTGAATATAAATTCACGTGCCGTCTTGATTCAATTTTGCTGCTGAACCGTGTCAATCCGACACTGACGCTTGCGGCACTTCATGTCACGGTGCATACCCATCTCTCCAAGATCGGATTTCCCCACTAGGCAGCGAGGGCATGGCGACCTCCCAAGGAACTTGATTCCTGAGATCAATACCCTATTCAAGTATAGTCAGATAGAAAGACAGATAGTAAGATAAGTACTTCTCTGGGTAATCGGCCGAATAAGAAAAGAAACAGGGGTATACCCGTTGAGTAATTCTGTCAGTGCATTGGATAACAATACCATTGCGATACGCATCCATAAACCTCTCATTGAGGAGTAGGTCCCATATCGCTTGGAACAACTCCCGCTTGCAGTGCGTAAGGACCTCCTGCTTAGCCGAGATTCCGCAAATCTCGCGATACAGATCCTGAAAGTTCTCAGGAAGCTGAGATGAAGTTAGACACGAGTAACAAAAAAGAGAGCAGAAACATACCTTAGGAATATATGCGAGGTGGTGGCATGCCACTTCCGAGGGCTTGCCATGCGAATACTTGGATTGATTCCCGAACGAGAGGTAGAACGGCCACATTGAATTATCACCGAACTGCATGACCTGTGTGGAATCAGACCAGACCATAAGTGATGCAACTATGCGTTCCATGTCGTCACCAGGCTCGCGTGGGAGAGCGTTGATCTCATCATGAGCATGAAGCATCTCAGGAGAAGTATACACCTCTGAGAACATGTCGACAGTCTTGTTTTCATCAAGCTTACAATGCTGACAAAAGGGCGTCATGTGGAACATTAACCCGACTTCACTCTGAAATGCGTTAGTAATGATATCCACAATATCTCGATGCCAAACCCCGTCAATCTTCATCTGAGCAATATCGGACTCGGACGGACATAAAATGTCATCTCTAGGTAGCTTGATATAAACTGCAGATTTGCGCTATCCGTATTCTGAGCGGAAAGGGTTTGCCTTTGACTCGAGGAACTTGTCCAGCTGTTTTGTCTCATGGGCGAGTGAGAACGTCTTCAGTTCCTCGGTCTTGTAAAGGGGATTTTGCTGAAGCCATGCCAAACGATCGGCCTCACCGCCAGACTTGAGGTTCGAACTGGAATAGTTCCATGCGAGGTAGATACCGGATGTCGGATTTGAAAATGGCACAAAGATGTCCTCTGGTGAAAAGTGAGCATGACCAGGAACTCCAAGGAAGTCTCACCTGGCATCTCACTTGAGAGAAGGGCCTCCATGGAGGACTGGAGCATTGCAAGCACCCTCTAGACTATCTTGTGGGATGAAGGACGGCTTGTTAGGATAGGTGCAGTAAAAGCCAGAGGCATCTGGCTCTGTAATAAAAGGGACGGAATGTGGAGGAGATGGGGAGTGAGGGGGGGTCTCATCCCTAGGAAGAGGCGAAGGGGAACGCCAAGGTTGAGTGGTGTTTAAGGCACGCTGCTGACGTGCCAAGAGTGGCATGTGTGCCAGATGTGTCGCACTGCCCGGTATGTACTCCTTGAAATGAGGGGGCATGTGGAGTGGCCTACCCGATCGGGTGGAGACGATTACTGGGTCTGCAGGTGGTGGAAGCTATTTGGAAATGAAACTATCAGTCATATGTAAAGAAACATACACTTACTGCGTGGTCACTGGCCAAGTCGTTGAGTCCAAGAGTGTCATCTTGAAAAGGAGCGCTTGGCCCTGCTACTGGAGACTCGGGAGCAGGGGAGGCAAGTGGAGGAGAGGAACGCAACCGTTTCCCTTGGCAATTACTTGACCCTGAGTGCCTCGGCTTGCGTTTGCGCTCATAGACCGCATTAGATAATGCGATATTAGCAGCGCAGAGTGCGCCATGCGCCGAAAACTGTTTGTGGGAGCCAAATGATGCACCACAACCTAGGCAAAGTGGCATTTTAGAGAAAAAAAATAATGACAACGTGCTCACCATTTTATATGGAACACCAAGCAAGTAGGCTCAAGGTGTATATTTGTTAATTCACCTAGAAAATGGAGTCAGATTGCATAGATGTGCATTGTACTTACGATTTCACTTGTCTTTGGGTTCCAGATGAGAAGTAATTATCCTATTTTGGAAGGCACAGGGTTAGCCGTGACGTGACTGTCACGTACTATATTACCAATCTTGAGCAGAGCTTCAAGCTTTATGCTTTGATCCACTTATTGTTTTCCTCATGTCTGATAATTGCTACCCACGCTCATATTCTCCCACCTCCAACGACGAACGAGAATGGAGATCGTTCATCAATAGACAGGCCAGACGCAAACAGCAGATGCCCCAAGCGAATCGCAATGCAGACTCAGGTGACGCAAGCAACGACTCCATGACGATCAGGTAAGCAAGATCAGCCTTAATCTGCCTTGTGTTGACACGAGGCTGTCACATATAGCTCTAAAATGTCACACAAGGACGATAAACAGTAGGTGAGCGTGTACACTAGATACATGCAACCTGATTTCTCCATTAGGGCTGATATTAAATCTCCTGAGTGGAAGCGATGCCTGTTGGCTGCATGGTGGATCCCATGTGCTTACGACATGTACTGCATGGTCACAGAAGCAATCCGTGTTTCATACATAATCAAGCATGCCAAATGAAATGACGACGACTCAGATGATGAAGAGTCCGTCCTCCTCAAGGATGGATACAGAAACATTATAACTTCACTGTGAGTATTTTATATGCGCATATATACACCTTTCGGGCTTATCATGACTCTCAATAGGGACGGGAACACAATTTTATGCCACCAGAGCGTCTACCGATACTTGCAGAAGGAGGCCCCATACCTCATGGACCTCATTTGCAAGAAGGACATTCAGACACGAGATAGGCTTGTTTGCGATGTAAGTGATGTATTTGATTACAGCCGCACGATAGTCTCACAGGTTTGGGCAGATGCAGAACATCATTAACCACATGCGCTCTGACGATGCAAGCCATCTCCGCCCGGTGATTGGTTCTTATGCGGTGCCTCATCCCGAGAACAAGGGGCTCGAGCCTCCTGTGTAGCCTGGGACCTTAAAGGATAAGCTCGGTTTCAACCACCCTGAGCTGGCCCAACTTCTCTGCCCCATCTGCCATCTCCAAGAGATGTTGGCCAATCCAGTCGAGTAAGTACTCTGACGAGACGACATCTTTATGTGCTAACTCAATTGCAACAGGATGAGGAAGAAGATTGTGTCTGGGAATATCAGGGTTAGCACACTCAAAAATCCGGTGTTCCTCTATGAGGGGGAAATCCCAGGGGAACATTTCAACGCTGAGGACATCGTGTTTGGATTCATGCGTGGATATTTAGTCGAATGCGTAGGTAACATTTAATTATTGTACATTTACTCATTCTTTTGTAGGTCATGAAACACATCTTCACGTCTCCGTCGTCAGCCCTCTCCACCTCAAAGACCCACAACACGCGGTCCAGCAACAGCAAACTCCACAACATGACCCAGGTGCATGCCAATCATATTGTGTACGTTGCAACACTCATGAGTCTCTTCTCTCCTTACCACCCCATGACTGATCCATGTGTTATTAGGCTCGGTTCAGCATCTGTTCACAGACAAAATTCGTGGATCAGGACATGCATTTCAATCTACCTGACTTCTATTACAGGCTTGCAACGTTCATCGCAGACGATGTGTCCAAACAATGGACGAATGACCTCTACGCGCACTACAACAAGTAAGTTGCTTGCTGTCGACAAATGGTTACTAATCCTATTATATCAGGCTCTTGTTCAGCAACCCACGCGGGCTGAGTGGCACTTTAGACGATGCTGATGAGCTGTTCGATGAAGACGATTTCGCGATCATGAAGAAACAAATGGCCAACCGATATATTGAACCACCCTCTCGATCTAGGATGCCCATGGTGGTCAAGGAGCCTGGGTCTGCGGCTCGTGAAACAGACTCTGAAGATGATCGATCTGACATCAGTGCCAATCAAGGATGGCTCCGCGAACCCACCCCATGGGAGATGTCTCCTCCCCCTCATACTAACGAGGGTGTGGATGGATCAGACACTGACACTAATCAAGAGCGAGCTCGGGAGCCCACTCAACCCCTGGTCTCTGTGATCATGAAGGAGCAAATGACCAGTGCCACATCCTCTTGGGTCAGGTCCGTGGGCAGCCACAACATCGTCAACATTGATATGGACCATAATGGCGACATCAATCATGATCTGGATGGTACTGCTCCAGTTCGCACACCCAAGTCCAAGAAATCTTGGAGCCATGGGACCCCCACACCGAACGGTGTTGCCCCAGTTGCACGTACTTCCAAGGAGAAGGCAAAGGCCGTTGAACATGAGGACAATAGCCCGTTGACAGATGTCGATGAAGATGCCAACGCTGGGAAAAAACGAAAGAAGGGTGGAAAGGCAGTCAGGAAGTCCACTCGCGTGCGCAAGTAACTCTTCAGATACGGTACGAGCATCAGTCTTCTGTCTACAGCTACTCAACCCTTCATCTAAAGGACAATCGTGACTGTATTTCGTCAATGCTTTTGATCGCAGTTCATTTTTTTGGGACTCCTCGCACACCTCATTCTGCTCGCCTATTCCCCTCATGCTATTACCCTGTTGTCACTGTGAGTTGCTTGATACATATCCCATCGTACGTTATCGCCCGTTAGATTTGTGTAGCGAACATTGTCTGCAGATAGATTCGTTAGAGTATAATGTATTACACTACACGGAATAGATCGGTTATCGTACGGTATATTACAATGGAGCGATCAGTAGTAATATAGTGGCTGTCGAACAATATCGAACCTCAGCGTGATGACATCTGCGGTGAAAACCATCAATTCTATGGCGGTCGAGTGATATTTGAGTTTTTTCGTATTAGAATATATCTATGTTAAGACTTTGGTGAGCACGCTGGGCTCAACAGGTATTATATCCATATATATCCGTATATCTAGTTCTGACAAATTTTGTGATGTCTGTATGGATGCAACCGGATTTTGGAGCGTTACTGGTACCCCTGACTCCAGCGTTAGCAACAGGACCCCAGTTATACGTGACGGTTGCTAGATTTAGCAACCGCTGGGATTGTAGCGTGTTATGGTCGGAGGTGTAGCAACTGCTGACATCAGGCTTCGACCTTGGTTTGCATTGAGTGCAAAAACAAAGTACCACAATAGAAAAAAATGAACTTGTACTGCAGCACATAACACCACCATGACGTCCACCCACAGTAGGGGTCCATCCTCTGAGCTGATCTCACAAATCCTTCATCTACAATGTTTACTCGAAAACCTTTCATCTACTCTGCCTCTCAACCCGGCGAAATCCACATACCACTTTGGACTTGACTCTGAAGACATTGAAGAGGAGGGGATGTGGTTTGCTTTCAACCGCAATCTCAAGGTCTGCTTCAAGACACATAAGCTTGCCAAAAGGCAAACTATTGCCTTCCGAGAGCGTGGTGACTGGTACACAGCCCTGATTAAGATGATCAAGGTCGCTGTGAAGGCACTTACGTCTGAACAGGATTGTGCCCTTCTCTGCCAGGTTTGGGTTGAGCGGCTGATAGAAGCTGCTAAGCTACAGGGAGCTAAGGCTTTACCTAAGTGCATGATTCATTAGAAGTGAAATGAAACACTGACCTGGTTTGGTTGTAGGCGAAAGAATCCTATTGACTTGAGCATGGGCCCTGTCAAGCAGGCACGCATCTCCAAGCCTGAGATAGGAAGTGAGGATGATGAGTCAAGCACTAGAGAAACAGATCCCAATGTTGAGCTAGTCAAAGCACAATCAGCAAAAACTGTACAAAAGGAAGCTAGGGCAAAGGGGGCACAACCTATACTAAAACGACAACTCACCTTCAATGACTTGAAGTGGAAACGTCTTGAAATGGATGAGGAAAAGGCCTTGCAGTGGAAGAAGTTGGCGCAGGTGGATGAGAGGATAGAGCATGCACTGAAGTGCAAGGAGGAAAAGGTTAACACAGATCGTAAAGCATATCAACGTCAGCTTGCTGCTGAAAGACAAAAATGATTCCGTGAATGCCAGCGTGCCACACAGTCTGATGATAAGACTACCAGTGATAAGACCCATGAGCAATGCTCTATCAATTCAGTAAGTGGATTCCTGAAAATTACGATCCATTAACATTGATGCATGTAGGTTTTGAAGGACGTACCAAAAGATGGGAGTGAAATTGATGTAATCACGATTTCACATGCAAGCCACATGGGATGGAAAGAGCAGCGGAGCGGTGAGAGGGGTGGTACAAAACAAGAGTGCCACAAACGCACAAACTGGTACCACCCTCTCCTTTGGGTTCATATTGACCATGCAGCCCAACGACACAACTGGTCACCCCAAGCGATGGCCAATGCGCTCAAAAAAGAGCAACCTGAGCTCTTCTCCCACCTGAACAAGGGGACTGTGTCCCATTGGATTGACAAGACCAAATGTCAATGGTTGGCAGCAACCCTCAATCATGTTAGGAATGGAGGCACTCTCACTGGCTCAGGACAATCAGGTGTCCTTTCACGCTATCCTGAAGTCAAGGACGAGATTGTACAAAAACTAAAAAGCATCCGTGCGTCTGGCCTTCCAATCAATGTCATTGTTGCCCGCTCCATCATGCTTGCTGTGATTCAAACCCATGTTCTCAAGTTACTAGACACGTTCAAATGTTCTGAGGTAAGTAAGAGATACATTGATTGGACTGAATTAATGTGTCGCCCCAGAAATTTGTTTGTTCCTTCTTTGACAGTGTCCTCAACTGGTCTCCTTGCAAAGGGACCCGTGCGGCTGCCAAAATCCCTGCTGATGCAGAAGAGAAGTGTGAGGAGTCTTTCTTCCGACTCATCTACATTATGAAATGGCATAATGTGCCACCAAAGGTACATATGCATTTCATTCATCCTTGTACTACTGCTAACTCAAGTCGGAATCATTAGCTTCTTGTTGGGATTGATCAAATGGGTCAATTGGTGCTCCCAAGCGGTGGCAGTACTTTTGCTGAGTGTGGATCATGTCAAGTGGACATTGTTGCCAAAGATGAAAAACGTGCTTTCACATTGCTTGTCACAAGCACACCTGAAGGCATGTTTTTACCCTTTCAACAGGTTTGGTTGGGAGCATCTGCCCAATCTCTTCCGTCGCCAAATGCAAGTGGTATGACTGAAGCACGTGCAAATGGGTTTAACTTCGCATTTGCGAAAAGTGACAAGAAAAGCAGTCATTTTAGCACGCTCAAGACAATGAAAGAGGTTATTATGATGACTATTTCTCGTATTGATGTACTAATGACTATCCACAGTGGATTGAGGAGATTTTCGAGCCTTACTGCCGTCAAGTGATCGAGACTGATCTGGATCTAGATGATAATCAAGTTGCCATTGTTTTCCTTGACTGTTACCCAGTTCACACAGGCAAGGAGTTTCGCTCATACATTTTCAATGAGTTCCCGCACATCATCTTGTGTTTTGTTCTGGCTGGCTGTAAGTCCATCATCGCAGTGACCTGCCACTCTGACCAAGTATCTGATTATCACCAAGGTACAGGCATCTTTCAGCCTGCTGATGTGGGTCTAAACCGAGTTATCAAACATCGTATCAAACAGCATCAGACGCAGTACCTCGTAGATTCACACCAACGACAGTTAAAGGATGGACTGACCCCAGACAAGGTTAGATATACAATGTCGCTCCCAGTATTACGAGATGCATCAGTTGCAAGCCTTGTAAGTGTGTATGAGTTCATGACTGGACTAGTTGGACAGGAATTGGTCCAAAAGGTGCGTCTTTCTGATTTTCTAACGCCGATACAGGCTAAACTTCAATCCTTCGACTTCACAGGCTTGGGAACGCTGCCAGGTCAAGCAGTGGAACCTCTCTGCAAAGTGTCTCACAAGCAAAGCGGCACAAACGGCACTCAATGATTATCTTCGCACCCATCCAGCCCTTCATGACGAAATCAAAGCACGAACTGGGGTAGTCCATGGACTCGAAGATGACCAGCAAAATGACAATGCTGACATGGAGGATGATGCCGATGTCCCATCCAGCGCAGTTATTCAGGCTGCCCTGGGTCTGGATGTTGCCGAGAAGTCTGTTGAGGTTGATACTGTCCCCCACTGTGTTGATAGCACTGAACGGGGCCCAGAGGAATCATTGGTTGCTGCAGGCGAGGATGAGGACATCTGGGCATATATTAATTTTGATGCGTGCATGTAGCCTGTACTGGATCAGAGCAAAGAGTCCCCTGTTATGCGTTACGTTGCTATGTTTAGCAATGGAGTGGTCCAAGCTGCGTTATGCCCAGAAAAGTAGCAACTACTCGCCTGTTACGCGTTATTTTTAGCCACACAACTACTCGCCCATTACGCGTTATTTTTAGCCATGCAACCACCCAAACATTACGCGTTACGGTTGCATCCATACAGAAAGGTACAGTACGACACCAGGTGCAACCCAGCGTAATAGGGATGATGAGATACCCATGTTGCAGCAGGTAGATCGTTGATCCCGGGGCTGTTCAATGAGGGGGCATCCTTGCCCTTGCGGTGTGGTATTAAAGCAAGCGGTCGGAGTGTTATGTTACATCGGGAAAAAAAAGGTTGGGCTTTGAGATGAGCTGCAGCCATTTACGTTGAGAAACAAGCGAAATATGCCCCATTTGGACAAATTCCAATTCCCGTTTGAGCAACAGTTGCTTGGGCTCAGATCTCAACCGCCAAGTCTCGATTATCATGTCGGCTACATATCACTGATTGATCATCGGACAGCTAAGCGTATCATATCTCAAGAGAGGAATGTACAAATCAAAGCTACTCAACACATCACATTGAACGTCTCCTTGTCGGTAAATGTATTGACATAATACTGCTCATAGGCGACCAGACACAATTCCTTTGATAGCTGAATCCCGGTGATCGCTGTTTCATATACAGGGACAAGTTCCATTGCATGCACTATGTTTGTCAATGGAACCACTGCATAGCAGTTTGACAGACCGGCTGAAAGACTATCGGGGGGTGGGCATTGGACTTTGTAGAGGCCTACTCCCCCTTGGTCAGCCATGGGATCAGCACACACAGCAAAAATTTCAACAAAAGCAAGGGGAAGTGTAAGGTATGAAGGAAGTGTGACACGGGCATGAGCCCGTGGTGAGAATATAGCTTTAATACGCCCGACATCTGAAGTTTGAGAGTCAGTATGAAGTAACAATGCACTTATAGTAACTGACCCATCACATTTTCAACACCTGGACGGCTAAAAAGCACTGCATCATGCAGTCCATGCAGGTGCTCTGCAGAACATGGATAAGCTTGGATCAGTTGACTTCGCATTAAATAGCACCATTGGAAAGATGAATGTTGTTGAATGCAGCATTTATGCCAAACATCGACCATCCCTGAAGAGGGGGACCACAAAGGCGTTGGATCGTATTGTGAGGCAAAGCAGATGTATTGGTTGATGTAATATGTGGCATATGGGAAAGGATAAAGGTCCTGCATCTGCATGACTGTGATCTTCGTATGGTCAGGTTGGATGGTCACATGAAGTGCAGTGGCACTCGTGGAGGACAAAAAGGCCTTTGGGTCTGCAAAAAAGTTGCAGAAAGGACGTGGTCCGGGAAATGATTTTTCTGCACCAGGAAGGATGTGTGAAACAAAGGAAAGCATTGGATCAATGGTGGAGACTTCCTCATCTTCAATGACAACAATATCTTCGAGTGCCTGTGTCGATTGGCGGAGAATTAGGTAGAGATCAAAGCGTCGGATGTTTTCAGTGCGATTGAGTAAAGTTACTACCTGATCCATGAAGGTATTCACCTGTTGGGTAGTTCTCTCAAATGGGAGCTTGCAGTGCGTGATGAGGAGGTGTTCTGTGACATCTGCACTGTACTGTGGCAGAGTTCTGTTGTCCTTGATATTGTGCGCAAAATGCTGCATTAACTCCAATTTTGGTATGTTGAAATCCGCCTTCACCCCAGTCGCCCCTCGCTGTGCTTCAGCTTCTACAATGATGTGCCTGGTTCTATGGAACTCCGCCAGTGCCCCAACCATGCTTGCAATGGATGCTTCAGTGTGAACAGGATCCTGCACCTTGTAAATGAACTTGACGAGAGAGTGAATGTTGTGGACAAAGAGAGGTGTGATGACAGGAGATGCCTTCGCAAGCATAGGAACAATCATATGCTGAATGTCACGATGCTTGCGGCTGGTCATCTGTTTGATATGCAATATACCTGAGGAGAAGTGACGGACACCACTGTGCTTATGTTGTGTTTTGAAATGAGTATCCAGAACTAACTTCCCAGCAGCTTCCTTACACCACTTGAGTGGATGGTCGAAGAAGAATTTGTAGCAAGCATGAAGTAGTTCGCTGTTCAGAAAATGAGCGGGGTCCGCAAATCTCCAATCTTGCCAGAAGGGAAGGTGAACTCCAAGCAACTTTCGTTCCTTTGCTCTCTTCTGAAACATAGAAATATTTCAAGGATGAACGTCAGCACATAGTTGTTGAATCTGCCGCAATGTGTCTGCACCAGTTTGGGGGGGATGTGGGAAGGGATCACTGAATTCAGGTAGAGTTGCAGTACTGACAGGAGACATCAGCAAATCACCAGAAATCCCCCAGACTCTGACAGACTTTCACAGATTACTCCCTCAACCCACACTATTTCCCAGTAAGCCAGAACCCCCAGAACTCCCCAGACCCACAGAAAAGTTCACTATTTGTGTTCATTTTGCTCACAGACTCACAGTAGATCACAGCACCCCAGAACCACAGAAAAACAAGTAGCATACTTTAGCCTAGAGCATTTATGGCATTCCATATATGGTAAATACCAAACTAGGAAATATTAGATACATTGTGCATCGCTATATGCTCTAGCCGTACACATAACTACATCAGCAAAACCGAATGTGGCTGTACGGTGCTGTACGGTGCTGTACGGTGCTGTACGGTGCTGTACGGTGCTGTACGGTGCTGTACAGCCAGTACAGTCAGTTACAGTACTACAGCTAGGTCCCGGCTGTACAGCATAGGTCCCAGCTGTACAACACTGTCACAGACCTGTCACGGCATGTCACAGTGTGTCACAGCATGAAAAGTGCACAGACTGCACACATACTGCAGACTACACAGTCTATATTTTTTTTTTCCATTCATCCAATATCTGTAGAAATAGATATTATTTAGTAGTCTACATACACAACTGCTAAAGTAATACTACTGTGCCCCATCTCGCCGTACTCACCAATTTGCCTCATCGCTCTTATTGTGCTGTCCTCGTCACACCACAGTCACCACGTCATCGTCGTGTCCTCCTCGTTGTGACATGGTCATGGTGCTCCTTGTCAGCAGCATTGTCAGGTTGGGGCAGTGGTTGTGCTGCTTACGACCCTGTTCTCGATATGCCTAGTCATTGTCCCTTCATTGCAGCATCGTTGCCACATCACGTTCGTGGTCACACTTGTCGCGCCCTCATTCTCGGCGTGCCATCGAGGTCGTCCACTTGTTATCACCCCCTCCTTGTCCTGTTGGGCTGTCGACTCCACAGGATGGGGTGGTGGTGGTGGATAGCATTGTCAGTTGAGCCATTGGGCTCGTCTGTAGGGGAGGGCGGATGGGGGCACATTGCCCTTGTCCTTGCTACTGCCACATGAGTGGTGCAGGTCCAGTTGCACACGCCTCACTTCTGTCTTGGCCCTGTGTGCATCCTCCCGTCATTGCGTCTGATGGGGTTGTGGTCGTGGTCGTTTTCGCAACTGTCGACGCGTTATCTCATTGGTCGTCCTCATCATATCATGGTCGCAGTCGTCCTCATCACATCACAGTTGCGGTCGTTCTTGCGACCTTGTCTTTGATGCGACGATGACGACATGTCCTCATGCCATTCTTGTTGCTGCAGTGCATGGTATCCAATTCAGAAGGTAGAGGGGAGGGGAGAGGAGGGTGTTGAACAAGCCATTGGGCTCGTTCACAGCTGGAGAGGACGAGTGGGGGTGAGTGCGAAGCATGCACATTGGCGCTGGTGTCCTTGTTGCCACCACACCAAGTAGTGTGCAGGGTGTGGTTGCACACGGATGCGTCGTCGCCGTGATGTCGTTGATGGCGCTGAGCCATCGACGACATTGCGTTGTCATCGTGTCCTCATCTTGGCAGCGGGTGCTGGGACAAACAGGGATGGCAGGTGACGCGTCAAACGAGCCATTGGGCTCGTTAACGGCCAGAGGGGACGAGTGGGGATGTGGGGCAGGGCATACGCATTGGCGTTGTTGCCCTCGTCCTTGTTGTCCTGTCAGGTGCAATTGTGCACACGTGGTCAGCGGCGCTAGGCCCATCGTTTGGTGGGCGTCTTGCCATTGCCCTCGTCTTGGTGTCACTGCATCCAGTAGTGCAGGTGCAGTCGCACCTGCATCGTCATTGCCGTGCGTCAATGGCTGGGGAGATGATGCAAGTGGTGCAAGTGGTGTGGGTGCGATTGATGGTCGTGCAACCCATCGACGGCTTGAGAGGTCGCAGGGTGGGGAGCGCTGTTGAACAAACCCCTTGGCAGTTGCAGGGGATGAGTGGGTGTGTGGGCGTAGGGCATACGGATTGGCGCCCTCATCCTTAATGCTCCCATGCCCGGTAGTGCAGTTGCGGTTGCGCACGGATGCATCATTGCAGTGGTGTTGTTGATGGCGCTGGGCCATCGACGACATTGTGTCGTCATCATTGTCGTCTTCGTGTCCTCACCCCAGTGGGCAGAGTGGCAGACAAGCCGTTCAGCTCATTAATAGCTAGGACAGCAGAGCTGAAAGGCAGACCATCAGTTGATGGGGAAGACGGGCGTGGGTGGTATGAACGACATGTCAAACGAGCCATTGAGCTCATTGACACCACGCGTGGGGCCAGGGTTTGGTGTGTTGAGGTGGCATGTGGAGTGTTGAAAGAGCCGTTGGGCTCGTCGATGGCACATGGAGGTGGCAGGTAAAGGTGTGTGGGCGACCTCGTGGGCATGTGTTGTCGCTGTCATCGTCGTTGTGCGGTAGGGTTGTAGAGAGTGGGATAAGGGCGAATAAGTCATGTGACTTATTCACTACAGAAAATCCTAAGTCCGTGAGGACTAGGAAATGCAAGGCTAGCATTTCCTAGTCCTCGTGGACTTAAGACTGTAGCCAAGGGTGTCACTGTACGTCTGTATGGGTCCTGTGACACACTGTGACGGCTGGGTCACTGTGATCCAGTGACAGTGTGTGACTGTTGTTTCTGTGCGGATCCTGTGACACACTGTGATGGCTGGGTCACTGTGATGATGTGACAATGTGTGACTGTCGTGCTGTAATTTACTGTAATTATGCTGTAACATGTTGTAATACTGTGACAGCGTGTGCTAAAATGATGGTTTTGCTGATGTACTTATGCCTAAAACTGATCCATGAAGCCGTCAAAATGGAAGGCAACGTTTTGCTCGTGGGTAATTGAGCACATGTTCCTATTGGTAGCTTCCTTTTTCGACTGTCATAAACAGTAATTCTGTACAACTTGGGGTCTTAAACAGTCAATTCGAAGTCGAGCACAAACAAATGTATTCCGGTTTTATGTAACTATTTGATAAATTGTAATTCTACTGTTGTTGTCGTTGTTGTCGCCATATTGGTCCATGTGTTGGCCTCGCTCATCGTCAGCCACAACCCGACTGTCATTGCTGTGTCGGTGGATGGCAATCACTGCTGCCATCACTTTGTTCATCGTCATCACTGTTGTGCTTGGCATACCATTGCCGTCGTGGCCAATGTGTTGGCGGGTCACCGTCCCTGCCATCATTGCAGTTAAGGTGAGTTGGCCTGACGCACTGTTGTGTCGGTCTCGCTCTTGCGTAGCAGACACTGCTGCTACTTCGTCCTTCATCGTTGTTGTTTGTAGTTGGTGCGCTATTGCCACCACCTCACCGTCATCATTGTTGTTGTTGTGGTAGTTGATGCGCCATTGCGCTATCACTTCCCTCGTTGTTGTTGTCATTGTATTGGGGGGGTGTCGGCCACTGCAACCACTTTGTTCATTGTCATTGCTGTTGCACGCATGCCATTGCTGCCATCTCCATTGCGGATAAGGCGGTAGGCATTGCCACTGGCCTATCTCGCTGTTGCAGTTGGCACACCACCTGTTCATGCACCGTCGTTCTGTTGGTCGTGTTCGCAAGTTCAGCTTCCTCATGCAACATTGTCACAGCTGATCATGTACCTTCCAGAGATCTGAATACGAGTACCCTGCTGTCTCGTTACCGTTGCTTTGTAGTCCAGGTAGCAGGCGGCATGCATTGGGTTCATGCCTCAAGGCACGGTGTGCTGCACTTTCGCCACTGTCATCGTTGTCACAAGGTGGTGACGGACATGCCGTTGGGTAGGGAGATGGTGCCAGAGCTGCCACAGCTTTTGGTAAATGAGAGGTTCATCTCTGTGTTTCGGTTTGAGTGCAGGCTGCGGACCTTGGTCAAAGGTGTTGGTGTCCTTTGCTCGTTGTCCATTGGGAATTGGCATAGGCAGACGTGTGGCTGGAGGGCAGTCAGTTTTTGGGAATCAAGTGGGAATGTATAGTACAGACGTGGTCCCTTCTACCAGGTAAGGAGGACCTTCAATAGACTCTTCAAAGGGCTAGAATCAGTCATAGTTGGCATAGAAGGTCTGAGTAAGCACAAATAAGCTTACTTTTTTTTGCCTTTCCTTCAGTTCTTGTGAGCAAATAGTAGATGATGTTGGAGATGCAGAATAGCCGAGCTTGGGGGACTGTTTCTCATGAGAAAGTGCACTATGGGCACCGAGGACGTAGTCAAAAAGTGGTAGCAGGAAAAAATAAGAGAGGCAGAACATGGCATGCATGAACATGTAACTATACTTATCAACATAGTAAGGCATATGTACTACATAATCACATAGGGCATTACAAGCACAATTTTGAAGACATTGCCATTGCTGAGTCAATCAAGCTGTACTGCAAGGACTCATCTGGATTGAACCCTTTGTATCAAAATCCCTATTTCATATTAAAATGAGCAATTTATGCCATTGAAATACATCACATAGACTCACCATTCGTCCCTAACCATCGAGCCCGGTGGGGAAGAGTTGCTGGCGGTGGGGGAGGCTGCAAGAAGCCATAGTCCTTAAATAGCGCATTGATTGACCTGATTTCAAGGTCTTTGCCATCAATTATTTGCTGCGACTGACGGGCCTTGAAGCGGTGAAGTTGTACGATCTTCTCATGTTCCTGGACAATGCACTCCTTCAGTGCTTTTTCCGCACAGCACACATCGCGTTTGGCACGAACAATCTCGAGTACCAAGTATGCTTCCTGCTCCAAGTCATCAGAAGACTCTGACTACCAGTTCTTGGACCATCAACCGCAAGAGTGGGATAGTTGTGACTACTTACCTGAGTAGAATCTTCCGAGGCATAGTAAGTCGTGTAGACTTCGTCAAGAAATTCCTTTTTTGACTTACCCATGGACAGTACGCCCATGGATACATCTGAGCCCATTACATCCTCAGATGGTAGTTCTGTGAGAGCGCCGCCGGATGTAGATTCTTGCTTTGAATCGACAGACATAACTTATAGGGCATTACGAACTTGTAAGGGACTTGTTTACTTACATCTTGAGCCTAGGTTCTCACGCTGATGAAATAGTGATCTTCCTCATGCCACCATGCCCCGCTGTCCTAGTTGTGGCAAGGGGGGCTTTGTGAATCACGAAGCTGTTGCAAGACATATGAGTCAACCAAGGTCTGGATGTTCTACCTGGTCTGACAATCTCATCCGTCTACAGGAAGAACTCCTCCCTACACGTAATCAAGATACTGACATGGTCGTCGACGAACCTAGGAGTATGCAAGAAGACGAACCACGTGTTGACTGGGACGATATGCTTGATGGCGCTCAAGCTGACGACAGCCAAGTGGAAAGACCCTCTGTGACGCATTACTTTCTGGGAGCTGCAGGTGCTTTCGACGGAGGTAAAACCTTTTTGGAGAAATTCAATGCCAATGAATTCAGCGATTACCGAGAGACGAATATATACTATCCGTATGTGTCCCGGGGCGATTGGCAACTTGGTTCGTGGCTCCTCCGCTCCGGTCTAAGTATGAGTGCAATAGACACACTTTTGACCCTTGATGTGGTTCGTACCTATTTTGTGTTCGATCAGCTTGTCTGCTTACCCCATGGCCAGATGAAGAGTCTTCCCATCTCATTTCGAACGGCAAGAGAGCTACAAAAACGAGCTGAACTGTTACCGAGCAGTCCTCATTGGATGTCACATCAGATCAATACATCCTGTGCGACAAAGCACCCTGTCTTTCTATACTGGCGTGATTCATTGGAACTTCTTGAGTACCTCTTCAATAATTCTCTTTTCGCAGATGTGATGGAGCTCGTACTATATCGGTTGTACAAGATGGCTGAGTGCCTGTGCCGTGTCTATACGGAATGGATGTCAGGCAATGACACATGGGAGATGCAGGTTAGATGATTCCCTCATTATAACAACTTTTTACTGATGGCAGTAGTCTAAGCTCCCTCCTGGTGCTACTTTGCTCGGGACAGTGCTTTCGTCCAACAAAACCAATATCTCAGTCTTGACTGGCGATTGTGTCGCCCATCCCCTCCTGATTAGCCTCGCCAACATCAAGATGGCTACACGTCTCAAACTCTCCACCCACTCTCTTCTGCTCGCGGCCCTCCTCCCTGTTCCGAAATTCATCCACAAGAAGAAGTGGATGAAAGGCGTTTTGGAAGGTCGCCTGATCCACGAATGCCTCGATATCGTCCTAGAACCTCTGAAGCGCGCCACTACCATAGGGGTCATGTTGTCTGACCCTTTGGGTCATAATAGGTATTGCTTCACCCCCATAGCAAGCTATATAGTTGATACCCCCAAAGCCGCCTTGCTTTCTGTGGTCGGGGGAAAGATATCTCCTATCAAGATGGCGATGTACACCCAATTCGGGGACCCTTTCCCTCACGAACTGCATACTGCCTCGACTACACTCGCTCAACTCGCTGAGGCGAGTACGAAAGCTAACCCTCAAGATCTCGAAACATACTTCCAGGAATCTCAGAAGTTTCGTTTGAATGGTGTCAACAAACCATTTTTTCGAAACTATCCATTATCTTGTCCCAGCCGGTTCATCACTCCCGAACTGCTCCATTACATCCACAAAGAATTCTATGATCATGACGTTAAGTGGTCCATCAATGCCCTGGGCGCCACCAAGATCGATTTCAGGTTTTCAGTCCTTCAACCCACAACGGGCTTCTCTCATTTCAAGGAGGGGGTATCGTTGCTCAAACAAGTCACGGGTTGGATGCATTGGGATATCCAATGATATATCATTGCCATCATCACGGGCTCTGCACTATGCGACGTGGTCATTGCGATCCGGGCACTACTAGAGTTCCATTACCGTGTACAAGCATACCAAATTACTGATGACGATATCGTCCTCATCGCCTCTGCCATGTGCGAATTCCATCTGTACAAAAACACAATACTTGAGGCCGGGTTGCACCAGGGGAAAGGGGGAAAGCCTATCGACAACTGGCACATTCCCAAATTAGAGCTGATGCAGAGTATTCCATCAAGCATCCCCAGGGTTGGCGTTATCATACAATGGTCCGCTGATCTTACTGAGCACGCGCATATTGAACAAATCAAGGACCCTGCACATAGCAGCAACAACCAGAATTACGATTCCCAGATTTGCCGACAGCTTGACCGCTTGGAAAAATGCAGAAACTTTAAGCTCGCGACGTTGTTAAGTGACCCTCAGACTAATTCTGCTTCAAATATGCAGGACGATGAAGGCGATCTGATTGACAAGGAGAAAGCTGACACATTTGAAGCCCATACTGCTTCATCAGTCAGACATCCTGTCGATTACTTTGCATGTGCAGTGGCCCTGGATTCACTGCAGCAGGAGGGGCTTATTCCCCTACCACGTCGCATATTTTCTGCAGGTCCGGTCACTTTCAACCTTGCCTACAAGCCGTCGATACATTCCATATCCATCAACGCTGCTGCAGAGTTGTTCAAAATTCCAGACTTACAAGCAAGTCTAGCTGATTTCATCTCTCACGAACAGGTTCATGGCGCTCACACAGTTCATACTATTGGTGGATCCCATAGAGCATCAAGTTCTGCTTCCCTTCCATTCGAACATATCCAGGTTTGGTACAAGCTATGCCTACAGACCACTGAGTTTCATACTGGCTCTATCCTCCCACCGCAAACGCTTCTTGCGTCACCCCCATAGGGTGATTGGGTTCACGGATGTTATGATACAGTGTTTCTAAACGTCAATCGTTCATGTGTGTGGCCAAAGAGTGGTTTGAAAGGTCAGGTTTCGTTTGTGCATGTTGTCTTAGTCTCATTAATGAAAACAGGCCACTCTATTGCTCAGCTGTGCCTTATCTTACGCCCCCTAGGGAAGTCTAAGTAACAATGGTCGTGGACTGACCGATTTTTGATGTACGTTCAATGCTTCGACATTGTTCCTCAGGCAGGCCCAGGCAATTGTGATCTGTCAACACAGATGCATGTCATTAAAAGAGCAACGCGTTCAGGTGGGGAACGGTTAGGTGGTATCATCCCGGTCACACAGATATGGGCATATGCGAACCTCGTTCCATGTTTTGGCAACTGCGCAGAATCTCATTTGATGATGTTCAATTCCATGGAACATTCGCGCGAATTTTTCCTCAACAAGTTTTTTGACAAGAATACCTTTTACCTGCTTTCCCTTTGACCCGCATGTCACTTTTCGTACTTTACAAGGTTTCAATACGAATGCTATACGAATGCTTGAACCTGCTTTTCCCTTATCGATTGTCCCTTATCCCTTTTTGTACAATAATAGTAGCTGTCAAACTTTATTTCTCACAACTTCCATGCTCACCGCCCCTCCCATCCACAAACTACATACTGTGGATGCTATATACAAACTGGGTTCGTATCCTGTGCCCAGGAGCGGTCACTCAGTCTCTACAATGGACAAAGTTACCACCCAAGAGCTTGGTGATGCCATCGTTTATGAACCAGCCACATCTGGACAGCTGAGCAAATTAGGCCATGCCCTTGACACCATCTTCGCAGAGGTTTCGGCCCATATTCCATCTCCAGAGTCGCTATTTATTTCTTATGAAATATTCAAAAAATGTAATCCTACTCTTCCCGAAAATCGCTCTAACACAAATAGTGTCTCTCTCTACAATTTCGACACAAAACGATGGAATTGGACCATGCCTTCTCCAGGCAATGGGGCCGAAGCACTTGTAGCTACTTTTTTCAACACTGTCGCTACTGCTATGACACCATGGGTAAAGCCCAAAGAGAAGGCTACTCAGGATCCAGTCCTCCCACATCACCACTGGCTGGGCACTTACAGCAGCTGTCGGTTGCCTGGTGCCCCTGACGGTGCCGGAGCCTACGACAGGCACCCCAACATCATCCTTGTCGAATCAGCAGGCTATACTGTCCAGTCACTCTCGTGGACAGACCCGGTAGTGCTTGCAGAATACACGACTGAAAAATGGACACCCGCTAGCCACCTCACAAAAACCTTTCACACCAAGGCCTATCTGACGTTCCTCAACCAACCGTGGTGCTGTTTCATCCTTGGCATCTCTCTATGCAAACAGGAGATGCGAGCGCATTTGTATGATCGTTCTGGCCTTTGTGTCAGCCATCCCTTCAACATACATCAAGATCCCCATTGCTTTCTTGCCCTCCTTGCAGCTCTCATATTTGGCGTCAGACTGTGTGTCGGCTTTGACCCCACTGTCACCATCATTCCTGCTCAGTCCCCCTGCTATCCACGCCAAAGCATTGTCAATGCAACGATGGGAATTCGTACTATCCATGAAGATGTGGAGGGCGAGGAGAGTTTGTGTACTTCTAATCAATCTAACATATACTCCCACCCCTCGCGCCCCTCAGATAAGCCAGCTGGTCTCACCATTGTCTTTGAAGAATTCAGTTCCCCCGATCCTTTCCCTTCAGATTCCCTTTCATGTCACATCGGGTGGATCAGGGTGAAGAACAACACCTATGAAGTACTGGAGATCCTTTTCTCTTCTCCTGGCTTCCTAGGGAGGGGAACGATCATTTACCTTGTTCGTCACGGTGGTTGGACGTACATAATCAAGGATCATTGGGTCGAGGACCTGGACAACGAGGTGCGGATGATGCAGCTCGTACAAGGGATCCCAGGAGTCCCGTCTGTTGTAGAATATTGGAAGGTAGAGATTTCCGAAGGCATAGTCGACAAGACGTCTTGTTATCATGACGAACATGAGCACAGGAGGATGAAGGGTGACAGGGTCCATGTCCGCACGGTTATGAATCCGTGTGGACGACCAATCACACATTTTCAAACCAAATACGAACTTGTCCAATGCATAAGGGATATCTTAGCTGGTGAGTAAATATCTGGTTTGTTTGCACTGCTAATAGACACCTTTCCTCTAGTTCAACAAGCGGCAGATGCCAGGGGTATTCTTCACCGTGACACAAGCCCCTCTAATATTCTCATCGAGGACCTCCTTGACAGCGCATGTGGGATATTGATCGACTGAGAGTTTGCCATGCAGAAGACTTACAGAGAAATGTATAGTGTGGGTGGTACGGTACATCCTTCTATCTACGCATGTCCTACCTGTACATAACTTTGTTCAGAGTACTATCCCATTCCTTTCAAGATCCCTTTTGAAGCAAATCTCTCATGCAGTTCAGGAACGCCAAGCAAAGAAGGTTATCTACCGGGATGACCGTATCACCTCGATGGCATTCGACGCAATACAAGACTTGACTGTTCAACACACGTCGCAGGACGACATCGAATCTCTATTCTATGTCACCCTATGGATCATGGTTGTGTATGATGGTCCCAGCAGTCTGAAGCGGGATGCATTTGATTTCAATTCGTCTATACTTGGGCAGTGGACGGAAGTCGCGATCAACAATTTGGACATTGCAAAAGATTCAAAACAATCGCTATTCACAGAATTCATGTTCAATTTCAAACGCCATGTATCACCCTATTTCCATGATCTTATTCTGCTGGTCGAAAGCTGGTGCCAAATATTCAGGAACACCGAGTTCAAGGGGTCAAGAGTGGATATCGAGTCTTGCATCCGTTTATTTGAAGACTTTCTCGTGCATTTCCCCCCTAAAGACAACGACTACGCTTGGAAGAAGGAGACCGAGGCACTCAAGACCTTGCTGCCAGGACTTAACATGATACCGAAATTGACCATCATGCAAAGGAAGCGGCAGCGGGATATTCAGAGTATGGGCGATAAGCCACATCAGTACAAACGTGTGAAGCCCTGACGACTTTCTAAATGCTGCGATCAGTTTGTTACGACATGCGAGGGGTGTAACATTGACAATGGTATCTACGATCATATCTCTTAGTATGGTATGTACTCCGTGTTTGGCATTTGTTACATGAGACAATTTTTAAGGCGAAAGTCGTGGCTGTGTTTCTTTCTACTTCTCCCTTCTTGGTCAATGCGATCACAGAATGAGGGCAAGAAGAAGCGTCAAGCGGGCGGTGATGTACCAGATTTCCTGTACATGAAAAAGTGCAGGCAGCCAGAAACCCATGTCGGTTCCGTTGACTCCGGTAATACAAAGGATCCTTGGGCTGGATCCCAGTCTCTTCGTCCTGTGAGAGCAGGTGCGGGTTCGGGAGGTCATGTCTCTCAGCTACAGAGAATCAGTGCTGTCCTAGAGGCACCACAGACGCACAAGCCTCGCATGATGCTGACCATGGAGACTGAACAGAATCTCCTTGCTCCTGTTTTACCTGCAAGTAAAGCAAAGAAGAAGGTAAGTCGCATAAACTACACTTCATTGGTGATTCTGATAATGTTTGAAGTCGTCCCAACTTGAACCAGCCGCCGAGAAATTTTCAAGGAGCTCCCAGGTGAAGAAAGACCGACACTCACAGGTATGTATTCAATCACCTTAACATTAGCACCTTACTATTGTTCATGCAGCCGGGTGCAACACCAACACTGCAGTTTTTGGCTGGCTCTGAAACCAGCAGATTTGACTTCCGTGTACCACCTTCTATTGCCCCCCCACTGTTGGAGATGGATGTCCAAGCGTCAGACAGTCCATCCCTTACTGAGCAGCATTTCAATGAATGTCTACTCGTCAGGCTGTCCACTTTTGCTCGGCAGGTGTCCAGCTCTCCAGTCATCCCTGATCTCCCTCGACATGACCCTTGCCTTTCATGTACTATCCAGTCAACCACTCCTCAAACGGAGCAAGCCATGTTCCCTGTTCCACCCACTGGATTCCCCACCGCTACTGATGGCCGTGCTGTGGATTTCCAGCCCAGTTTGGACCCATCCTCGCTCTCTCACAGTATCGAGGGTAACAAGGATAGCGACTCGAGTGATCGGGGTTGTGACAATGAAGATGGTGGTGCTGACAATGAAGGTTCTGTCAATGGTGGAGAGAGAGAGTCAGATGAAGATTGGAACCATCCACGTCACGGCTATTCGCATGGTTTGTGATGCCATATATTTCTGCTAACCACTGATGTCCTTTTACAGGTTTTCACTCAGAGATGCAGGCCAGTCAGCCAGTCCATCATATGTCCCTACCTCCCGACCACAAATTCACATATTCCTGTTCCGAGGATGAAGGAAATGTGGCCACAATCTTAGAACATGTTGCCAGCGATGAGGTATGTGATTGTCGATGACTTTTCTCATACTTAAAATTTGCAATCCCCCTCTGACTCAGACGGTAGATATTTTACAATGCCATCAACAGCGGAATGGTCGACCTCGCATGCCTAATCCTGCTACACTCGCTGCTGTCCAGTCCACCGCTGTCCAGTCCACCACCGTTCATACTGAAAATGATCACGGCCCTGAATCTGCTCCAGTTCCCCAATCTTGTCAAGCATGCGATCAACCTCCCCCGCTGCATCAACTCGGCCATTACTCACCAATCTGGAAGGATTGTTTGGAGGTGGCAAAGGAGGAATGTAGAGTCACTCACGCACTCACTAATCCCTGGCCAAAGATGCAGGCCAATCTCGAGAATTCTATCATGGACAGTCTGACTACAGTTGTCGTGGATTGGAATAGACGTGGTGTTCGGTTCGAACCTGGTATGTATCTGCACCATTCGAGTTACAGTCTGACCTCTCTACAGGCTATTGGCCTGAAAAGAAGTTGTACATGGCAAGAATGGTGTGTACACACAGGCACGCTACAAATATACTAACTATGCATATAGCTTTATGACGACATGTCCACCTGGCGATCCGAAATGAAGAAAGCCATGATTACAACGGTCCCAAAGTTCTACCAGTTATCGCCCACTGCTGATGTGGCATGCCCCGACCCTATCTATTTTGCCAAGGACGCCGCCGTGGCGCTTTTGGAATAGTCGAAGTTTCTTTGGGACAGTCGCGACAAGAATGTAGGGTGCAATGTATCTCATTGCGACCATCTGACAATTTAATAGGGAAGGACACAAAATTTCGCCCATCCAGCCCTCAAGGATGTAATCATCAAATTTTTTTATACTGGTAGCTATCGCATCATACACCAGTGACCTGGCACATTCCGCAACACTATCCCCAAAACATGTCTCGCCATCATTGCTACGGTGGTGAGTTCTCACACGCACTTCGTTGGCCGCTCAGTTGATTGTAATGCAGTTGAACTGCATCCTTGACAGATATGCAAGAAATGGTGCCGGAAACACATTTCCCAATTTCTCTATGAAAACTTACAGTTCAATTTATCATGGGATGCTCACCCTTGTTGAAGCAACTTTTGCAGATCCTTACCATGGTCCTTGTCTCACGAACCAACTGGCGGAATGGGCACGGGAAGGCTGGCAAGTGTTAGGTATACTGTCTGCTTGTCCTGACTGATCCTTGTTGTATTAGAGCTGCATTGCAACGCATTGACAACACCGTTGAGTGGCACGATCATCTGCAAGTGGCATTAGATTAGTAATTATTATGTCATGTTTGTTTCGGAAGCAATTTCAAGTGTGGTTTTGGTTCCTGATGCTGATTGATCTAATCTAATGAGTGTCCTGAATTATCTATAATCCCATTTGTTATTGTCTTGTCTTGCACAGTTTCATAGAGATCCACAGAGATCTGTATCATCCCATCTTTATTTTAATCACCCTACCTTGCACAGTGTCATAGCATCACAAAGGTACACAGAGACCCACAGAGATCTGTACTATATCTGAAAATCAGCCTGTCCCACAGAGAACCACAGAGATAGCATGATTGAACGGAACAGTCCAGAGGTGTCCAGAATGGACTAGTCTGGGAGTCCTTTGACATTGTGCAGTACTGTACAGCACTGTCCATGTAAAAGTGATTTGCTGATGGAGGCGTTTTTGGAAACGCATGCAACGAGCTGCTCTTCTGGTAGGTCACAGACATAGGCAGCGAGGGGAGTGAAACAGTTGCAGATATACCCTAAACAGTCTGTCATGAGTCCCCCGTGTTGCGCTGTCTCTTTAAGAGATGCAAAAATAATGTCCATGCACAAATGAAACAGGCGAGCAGCTAAGATGGTCTGGAAATCGGGGTGTACTTTGAAGTCAGGAACAGGCATGAAACCTACACATTGCCATGCGTGCAATGTTGCCTGCATCCTAACGTCCAACTGGATATTACCAATAGTAACAAATATAGGGTGCATCTCAAGTCCCCCCATATGGCACGTTACAGGGGTCTTGTCAGATGCAATGATGATAGGCACTAGTGTGGCACCCTCCGGAAGCTGGTCCTGTAAATCGTGGGGTTAACTCAGATAAAAAATGTGACTAGATACACACCTGGATTTGATGAGCCCGATCTGCTGAAAAGAACTCGCCATACTCCCTCTCCGTCCCTCATGCAACAACATATGGATTGAATGTCATGTGATTTGCAAAGACTGGGTTACTTAATAGGTCCTCCACAACTGCTCTCGCATTGTGCCAGATGAGATGAATAGGTTGGGCAGTCGGGCAATCTTCAACAGTCAACATAGTACACTTCCATTCAGGGCCACTGGGTAGGTTGTCCAGCCACCCACATAGTTGTTCCACAGATTTGAACAATGGCTTTGGTCGGTTCTGAAACTAGGATGGAGGAGTCTATGAAGACGGGGCCAGACAGTGAGTCTTACTCACCCATTTCAGCTTGATAAACTCATTAATGTCTGCCTGAGTAAGGTGCGCTGACAGGAACTTGGCTAGGTCCCATTCTCCTTCATCTTGAAATGGATAATATGGTGCGTGCATGCGATGATCGTTGTATGGGTCTTTTTGCAACTTGTCCACCAGGGTTTCGCCTTCCCTGTATATATAACCTGATTTTTGATGGTATCGACCCGTAATAGTCTCTCCAGGACGTTGGAAAAAAGCTGGAGGAACAGACATAGAAACTCTTTCTATGTGCACTAGCGTACATGGTGTCGAGTTCAGGTGGTTGATGAGGTGGGCTGGGGAAAGGAAAGAGGCTTTACAACTAGGACAATGTATTGACTGGCTCCTGATGATAGTGGTCAGATCATGGCTAGAATAAATCAGATAGAGTGCACAGTGGAAGCTGAGACATTGCATGAAAACACTAAGTATTCTGAACTCCGCTTGAAGTGACTACTTGTCGGTGCTCGTACTACTGTGCAAGGAAATCGTATTCGTCACTTCATAGTTCATCACTCTACAATATTCGCCATGGATTATGTTCCTGGGTTTTCAAATTCTCCCTCTTCTTCTTCTGAGTCTAGTCCACAGACCCCCCTCTCAACTGACCATTCTCTCCTCGCTTCTTCTTTCACACGCCCCATCAGCAACTCGAAGATGAAGACAAAGCTCTCTCCCATGGCTCCCGTCCATCCATCCTTTTCACAGTCCCAGCTCCTTGCGAAACCTCCCGACCAAGCCATCAAAAGGCAGACTACTGAAGGCAATTTGAGAATGCAGAGATTGTTCAACCCCTACAAGTACTGTGCTTCTGCTTGGTCCCCTGAACTGTGCTTTGCGATGCAAGGTTCGGGCAAAACATCTCACCCCTACCTGACACTGGAGGAAGTGGTCAAGGTCAGTTCTTTGTATGGACACCCGGGATGGCTTTGTGCTCAGACTGTCCGTTCTGAATCAGGGAGAAGAGCTACTCAAGTCTGGCCTATCACAGTTGCCTGAGGAACTATTCAAGAAGGTCTACATTGCAAAACGTGCGGCTAGGGATGCCATTCTCTCTTGCCTCTCCACACATCTTCGTGAAATTGATTCCCTAGAGAAGACAAAAGATGTGTTCGTAGAGATGCACAGACTTGACAAAGAGGAGCTGACTACAGTCAGCAAGGATCTGGCAGACTATGAGACAGAGGTGAAGGCTTGTGGCTGCAATGTGGAGAATGACATCGCTTATCGTCAAGCCATTTACGCCAATGAATTCACAGCGTTGGCTTCCACTAACATGCAGATAAACATCATGTTAAGTTTCTTTGATTCCCAGCTGACCTCAGATGAATCAGATTCAAACCCATCTGATGACACGGAAAGTGAATAGGCCGAATCATACTGGTATGTCGTTTTACTTGAATTGAATCATGATAAGTTCCTAATAAGCCTAGACAGTGATGCTAATGTACTTATTTATAAACGTGTAGTGCCAAGTTAAGTATGTATCGCCGTACATGTATTCATGTATTAGAATTTTTTTATCAGTATTTTGTTTTGGGGCTTAGCTGTGTCACTGTGCTGAGTTGATTTTTCAATCTCAACACCTACTGTCATGCCTCCGTGTTCCATGAGACACCAGAGAGACGTATGTATTTCTTTCACTGGCTCATTGCTGGCTCATCTCGGAGTGTGTTATAGGCGCCACCCCACTTTCCACCAGGCATTCGCATTGGTGGTGACCATGACATAGGAGATGAACCACAGGATCTGTTGTTCCTTGAGGAACCACAATCGGCCACCATACCATCATTTTTCAATCCCTTGCAAGATAACTTGTTCGATGCACCATCGATTAGCCACGATCGCTGGGACATCTCACAAATGATGAGTAGGCCCAGTGTTTGTCATCTACATTTCGATTCACTGATCAAGCAATCACAGCCCCCTTGTCAGATGAGGCGTTCTTCACTGGCCTCAACTGAGCTGCTTCTTCCCAGACCAGTGGTCAAATGATGGACATGCTCCACTTTAACCCACCGCCTATCACTACATATCATGCTGTGGTTGCAACCTTGTCTACCTCTCAAGCATCTGCTCTCCCCCCCACAGGTTCTTTTGTATCGGACACATGAATTCCTGCCAGCCTCAGCTGAGACCCCATGTCCATGGCAGGCAACAATCGTTTCGTCACACATCAAGCCATGACTCCGGACAATATCTATCAAGTTGCAATGATTCCAAGGCACAGTGGAGAACCCTTGATGGACGGACAAGTCGGTCGGTCAAATGTCATCTCGGTAAGTATTACTATAACATCGTCTCATGAACTATGAACTTCCACATCTAACTCTGCGAAAGGGCATCACAATGGAGACTAAGAAGTGCAAGCGTCAACCAAAGATGCCTCCTCCACCTTCACCACCCCCCTCCACCTCAGGTGTCATTAACGTGTCAGCAAGCAACACAGCGATGACAAAAACACAAAAGACACAACTCCTTTGCTCATATAAAAAGAAAATATACAAATCAATGTTCACTATCAACGCTACTCCTGACCCTGATGTAAGAAACCCCATGCTTAAAAGATGCACCACATCAGCCATGTCTGAAGTCTTCGGTGACTCCGCTGCAATTCCGATGAAACTCCATACTCGTGGGGTCAGTATCATGTCAGAGACACACAGAGCGCTTCGTCAACACACCGAAGGAAGTGTGGAGAGGGTGTTTCAGCTACAGCTGTCTGTTTGGGACTCAAGGGATGAGATCAATCATAGACGTATGATTGTCAATGCTCTTCTCTCCTCTGGGGATTTCTCATTTTTCCACCAGGTCAGAGACACGGTATGTTTTTTTAGTTGTCCTATAATCTCTAAATAGCACAATCCTTCAGGAGACTTTCTACTTTGAACATGAATGCTTCCGGGATGCAATCTCATTTGTGTGGTGTCATTTGCAATGTGGTGACATTCTTGTTCCACATTCAATAGAACCACTCATTGCATTGATATCTGCATCTTACTTTCTTGCTTTAGAAAGGCATATAACCGGTGTAGTCAACCCCCAGAGTGCTTCTGACGAGTACTTTGTAGGTACTTGTCGACGGATTCGAGATACAATGTGGACTGTATTCACACAGGATGAATCAGCAAAGGACAGGTTTGTTACATATTACACATTACTCTTATCCCGTAGTAGCATGACTTTTGGTACGGTAGTTGACAAGGACGAAGACAGCGATTTTTAAATACCAATCTGATCTCTTTCACACACAGATCAAAGTGATAAGATAATAATGATACATTCGGTATCGCCTAGATTGCACCTATCGACTATGGGGCCGTAAATCTACTTTACCCGACTGATCCACCAATCATAAGTCGGGCTCCCACGCACGTAACACCAAACTTTTATCCGACCGCATAATTCATCTCAAGTGTTTTGCAGACGTACCTCAATGTTCAATATCCTTATTCGCCAGTCTTTGTCAGACCGGACGTCATCTGCACTTCGCGTAGCTTCTCAGAACGTGATTATGAAGATCGTCCTTTCGTCCCATTTATGTACTACTTGTGAGCATGCTCTTGCTTTGTTCTGGCTGACGGTCGTTCTTCGACAGTTCCAACTAGAATTCGTTGGATTTCGAATGCGTCCGTCTGCGGAACGGGTATATAACTCTTCAAACTCTCACAGTTCGTGCCCTTTGTCATCTGGTCCGTCATGATTCTATCCAACTTTCTTGTCCTATTCACCAGCGTGCTTCTGGCAAGCATCGCGTCCGCTCTCTCTATTGAAACCGACAATCCCTCTCCAACAACCACCTTCA
>JBBPTF010000100.1:0-31431 GCA_038094015.1 Phylloporus cf. gajari | reverse complement strand
GGGGAGGACTTCAACCAAACCAAATTTCTCATGTCCCTTGCACATACACAGATGAGCCATCAGCTCAAACAACAAGCAGTGAGCATGGAATGTATTCAACATCTGCAGCAATCTGGGTGTTTTGAACTGGAACCACAAGGTGATGGCATCACACAACTACGATCTGCAGGTAACTACATTGCAGAGGAAGATATAACAGAAACTCACCACTTTCTCGAAGACAAATGGAAAGCAGCATACAATGATCGTTCTGAACATTCTAAATGATGCTTGCTTGTTGGAGATCTATAACCACAGGCTGATGTTCATGAAGCAACAGCCTTGAACTTGCATATGGAAATTCACATGCCAAATTCAGACACTGAGACAATAACAATGAACCAACACCAGAACCTTGTCACCTTCCCTATGATTGCCACCTTGGGGTAAACACCAACAGAGCCACGGTTTCAGCCAATTTCAGACTTAATTGCACAAGAGTTCATGTTGAATGAGGAGCAGCTGCAAGCATTCAAAATGATAACACAACAAGTGATGCAAGACCGCCCACCTCCTCTACAAATGTTCATCAGGGGCCCTGGGGGTACCAGCAAAACTTGCATGATCAACGCAATACAAGAGTTCTTTGTCAGAACTGACCAATCACAACACTTCTGCATGTGCTCTTTCATGGGTGTTGCAGCCAGAAATGTCTCAGGTTCAACTCTCCATACAGCTTTGAATCTAAATGAGCACAAAAGCCCCAGGTTCTCTGTGAAGAGCCGGCAAGATTTAATTGCAAAATGGGAAGGTGTGGATTTCCTTCTGGTAGATGAGGTGTCAGTAATCGGGCATAAAATGCTGGTCTTGATGCATGAAGCACTGTACATTGCAAAAGGGAATGACCTGCCATTTGAAGGTGTGAATATCATTTTCACAGGTGATTTTGCACAACTGCCCCCTGTTGGACAGAGAGCACTGTACAATCCTTCTCATGGTCAGAACGTTGTAAACACCAACACTCAAGCTGAAATTTTTGGACATCTGTTATGGCTGTCAGTGAACAATGTGGTGCTTCTAACGCAAATTAAATGGCAATCAAATGATGCTGATGCTCCCTTTGTTCAGCTCCTATCCTGTCTGCGAGTTGGAGAATGCACCAACAATGACTTCCGCTTATTACAAACAAGATTGCTGAGCACAGCATGGCTATCATGGAAAGACGAGGAATGGCTAAATGCACCAATACTAGTTTCCAACAATGAGATGAAAGATGCCCTGAATGAGAGAGCAGTGCTTGCATTTGCAAAACAGACAGGCCAAGAGGTCCACTGGTATGAGTCCATTGACACTGGGCAATTTGCCTGTCAGACCAGATGAGTCCACAGTTCTTCAATGATTGCATTCCAGTGAGACACACCAGCACCTGGGATACATTCCACTCGTCATGGGTATGCCTGTAGTGTTTAAAAGTCCGGTCCAGTCCGGTTTTTGACCTTCCTAATAAGGCAACCGGACCAGGACCGGTCCTAGAGGTCCAAATAAGGCAACTGGACCGCTAAAAACCGAAAAAAACCGGTTGCAACTGGTCTTTTGGGCAACTGGTTGCAACTGCTAAAAAACTGGTTGCAACTGGTTTTACAGGTGAATCCTGTCCTGCACAAGCATAAATAGTCTTTCTTTAGTGTCTATACATCATGTTCTGTCATTAAATATATTAATTTGCAATGATAACACATAGAAATCACTTAAAAACCCTCCAAAAACACTCAAAAAATAGTAAAAGTAGTCAAAAAATCACAGAAAATTAGGGGAACATTGCCTGATTAGGTAGTGTGGCTGTACACCGGTTGCAACTGGTTGCAACTGGTTGGCAACTGCAGTCTTTTGTCTGAGAAATCAAGCAACTTGCAACTGCAGTCCAGTTGCTGACCAGTCCAGTCCAGTCCAGTTGCTGGTCTTTTGATCAGTCTGCAACTGGACTTTTAAACACTAATGGTGCATCTGTGAATGCACCCACTCACATCCTGACTTGTCCATGTCGTGGCACATCCATTCATCCACATTTGTGGGCATCACCACTGCCATTGTGGTGCCATCGATGACATTGGGTCATCAACGACATTTCATCATTGTTGTTGTTATGGTGGGGGGTGCTGTGGTGTGTGCACATTCAAGTGCTGGCATTGTCATCCCCCTGTCCCTGTTGTTGTTGCATCAGGCAGGTCATCTGGGTGTGGTCCATGCACCTCTCGTTGTTGCAGCCCCTCCCACTTGTCCTGTCTCAGTTGTGTTAGGTTGTGTGGGGGTGGTTGAACATGCACCATGTTGTCTTTGATCTTTGTTGTGTCCCCTCTCACTCGTTCCATC
This sequence comes from Phylloporus cf. gajari, assembly GCA_038094015.1. NCBI lineage: Eukaryota > Fungi > Basidiomycota > Agaricomycetes > Boletales > Boletaceae > Phylloporus > Phylloporus cf. gajari. Next base: position 29,082 of record JBBPTF010000100.1, on the reverse strand, counting down.
ATTACTGTATCAGGTCATGTAGGTGTGGTCGCATACATAGCCATCATCATCCTGTCGGATGGTGCAGCTGTGTGCATGCACACATGGTGGACCAGTGGCAATGCAGGGGTGGCAGATGGTGGGTTAAACGAGCCCTGACGGCTCATCAACAGATCTGGAGGGTGGGGAGGTTGCTTTGGGCTTGTATACAGTACAGGAGTGATGCTGCAGGCAGTGGAGGGTAACCATGATCAACAAACAGTCACATGAATGTCATATGACACATTTGCTATCAAAAATTCCTAAGTAATCTACTATCCTGCACAGTGACCGCCAGCAGCACTATCACCTGTCCTCCAGATCCATTGACGAGCCATCAGAGCTTGTTCAACCCACACCTGCTTCCCCCACATTACCACCATGCATGCACGAATGCATGCACACCATCCGATAGAAGGAGGACCAAGAGGGATGATGATGGGGCATATGTGACCACCAGCAATGGCAGCAACATCACCCACCCTCCAGGTCTGTCGACGAGCCGTTGGGGCTCATTCAATTCACACCCGCTGCCCCCACATTACCACCATATGTGCATGAACATGTGCGCCATCCAATAGGAGGACCAAGGGGATGACAACGGTGCATAGTATATGCAACTGCCAGCAGCCTATCACCCACCCTCCAGATCCGTTGACAAGCCATCTGGGCTTGTTCTACCACCACCCGCCATCTCTGTGTCACCCCCAGTCGTCAATGAGCCATTTGGCTCATCGACAACACTGCAAGCCATCAATATCACCCCCAGCTGCTGATGTGCCCAATGACTCATGCAACACACTACCCACCACCTCCATGTCCTCACCTCTCCCACCCCAGGACTGCATGGCAATGCCAACATATGTGACCACACCTGCATCATCGGATTCAGCACATCCATTCTATGATGCTGACTGCTGCCTCCATGTCCTCCTGCTGTCAATGAACTTGGGGCCATCACCAACCTCACTTCCCTTTCATCTATCTTGGATGATGTCATCACTTTGTCTAGTGAGCATTTCATGTTAGATACCATCCAACCCGACATCAGCTCCTCCACCATTGGTCTATCACCGCTGTCAACCCCCACAAGTATGTTCCTTCACCCAGATACACCACCAAGCCACCTAACACAGCTGAGAGCGCAAACAGACGAGAGATGGAGCAGGCATGGAGCAGGTTGAGGAGGCCATGAACAACAAAGAATGTCGACCAGATAGGCCAACCAACCCCCTATAGCAGAGAAACACACATGACCCCAGACCAGTACATGACAACACCAGGGCACTGGCAGCAGTCAATGAGGGCAAACAACCAGACAAAATATGCCTGTTGAACACACCCATCGAGTACCCCAGGCCACCAGACATTGTTGACAATGCAGTTGAGCGAGCGGGGATGGGCAAGGCAGAGGAGTTGGACCACCTGTACAAAGGTGTGCAGGGAATGGGTCCAGACCACAGTGGAGATGACAAAGACGTTGAGGGCGAAACCCCAGGCACATGGATTGAGGGGGAGCATGGCCAGGACAGGCCAGATCGTGCCAAATGAGGTGTCTGGAGAGAGCGCCCGCATGTGCGAGTGATCGCCAATGCTAGACAAAGAACTCGATCAGCAACCACCACCACTAAATGGCGACGTACCTAGGGCACCACCACACCATCCAGCACCTCCCAAACCATCTGACAGGCCCCACAAATGTCAAAATGATGGCGGATACGTTGAGTGTGAGGGGGAGTACACCACTTGCACAAACCTCAAAATCACACACCACAGCATTAATGCAAGCGTATCGGGAGCATCTAGACTCCACGACGATGCCATATACAGTGCAAACAAACTGTCCGAAGCAGCAAAAAGGGTTAGCATACAGCCAGAATGCCCAGTCAAGACGTATGTACCACATCAGCAAATCACCCTTTTTGGGACAGCTGTCACATCACTACAGCGACGTTACAGTATCTTACAGCATCACGGTCACATGTTGTCACACGTACATACACATCACAGTACATCACATGGTGTCACAGGCCATATGGTGACACACTCAGCTTTGTGCTAGATTGCTTGAAGTCCCCAAGGACTAGGAAATACACCTTGCATTTCCTAGTCCTTGAGGACTTAGTGTTTTTTTTCTTATTTTCAACTTCTCATGTGACGGGTTGAGTGACACGTCACACACGTGGCGTTTGTAACAACAACAACAGTGCACCACCACCACCCACTACCTGCCGCAACGAAGAGGAGGCACCACCCAATGCAGGTGTGCCCGCACCATCAGTCACATCCCTCCCACCCTCTGACATACCCATCATAGCATGTCTGTGGCCACAACAGCAGCAATGACAATGCGTGTGCACACCACCACCACTGCCGGGAGACCACAGGACACACGAGGACGATGATGACTGCAACCACGCTACCACCGTCCCCTGGAGGACGCAAGGACAACAATGGCATAATGTCGTCGATGGCCCAGTGCCATCAATGACACAATGGCGACAGTGACAATAATGAAGTGTGCATGGCTGCACACACACCACCACCCTCTCTTGGAGGACATGAGGATGACGAGGAAGCAACCATGCCATTGTTGAGAATGTCTTATCTTATCTAATCTTATCAGACATTCTATATCGGTCAGCTTATCTTCTTATCTATAACGTCATCATGATTTCTCATTCATTACTCATCCTTATCATGATGACTGATACATTATTACTCATGCTGACTGATACTGACACTGCTCATGTTTTGCTATTGGTCAGTACTTATAGTATGATAAGCGTCTTTAACGCTATTGGCTCAGATAAGAGCCTTTACTGCCATTGGCTGCTATTGTTCTATCTATTTAGAACTACTATACACACGTACAAACAAGTCTGTACTGTATATAAGGAGGAGCTCCCTCACATAAGCTCCTCTAACAGAATCTCCATCATCTGTTCTCTTATACTTGGTGTCTACACTAAGTACTATCACTATCAAGCAACACTTGACTGCCACCTACGCTGCGCCTACCCTAGTGAGTAACTCCCACTAGAGTTCATCCTGCGACCATTTGGAGTCTTCGACTTCAAAAGGTTATAAGCCCTGCTTAGACAAGCAGAGCCCGTCTATTGCTAGCATTTCTTGATGCCTCCCACCGTCTCGCATGGCCAGCAGTGGTGGCTACTGGATATTCTGTTTTTGTATATGCTGATGACTCAGATCTACAATGGTCTGACAGTAGCTACTATGGTAGAGTTGATGGCTGGATGTTTATTGTTCACTTTTCAAAATGGCTTTGCTGTTTTCTGGAGATGCTCCAAGGCTCTAATTATGATAGCACAACTTAATTCTGCTACTCATCAACATGAGCTCATGCTGACTGTGGCCTTTTCCATTCTAGCACCACACTCAGTAAGTGAACATTTGACACCATCTTTGAAGGAACAACAACCTCAAGACGCTCTATCTCCACCTCAAGAGGTGAGACAAGAATCCGATGAACCCTTTGTGCCATCCTCTCCTCATGAGAGAGACCCTGCACCTGTACCCTCAGGTAGACCCCCTCGGTACAAAACTCATGCCAGACCTGTGAGACATACTCACATCACTCCACCAGGAGTACCATTTGAGGTACCCTGTCCTTGTTGTTTCGGAGCTATTGAACAAGGAGAGATCCACCACCACGGTGAGACAGATGTTGTCAGATGCGGATCACATAATCTCACTGATCACCAATTGACTCCATTCGATTTCTACAGAATCATTAGATCCAATACCGGTCCTTCCCTTAGAACCCCATTGCCTCCACCAACTGAGCCAATTGCTGCTGCTCTCACTGAACCTCCTCAATATACAGAACGGATCTCAGACCCCCTCGTCTCTTTTAACCCAGAACCACGAGATGACACTGCATACACCACTCGCCTCGTCGTCAACCCTTCCGAGTCTCCACTCCTCGCCGCTCATTCACAACGACCCATTCACAAACCAGGCCTCACATCCTCTCCTGCCTGGACCAGAGCGACGGTACCAGTTCCTGGGACTGTCCAGAATGCAGCTCCCAGTTCCAGCAGCACTGAGGAAGAACAGCTTGAAAGGGAGCGAAGACTCCTCAATACCAGGCTCTTTGCCTGGCTCATCGCAGCTGCTCAATTCGAGCAAGAGAAGAGGGTCAGACAAGGAGAACGAGATCCCTTCCCAAGACACCCTACCAGATCTCCTGTACCCCCCAACCAGAGATTCATCCCCAGATCTCCAATCAATCTACATCGATCCCCTGCAGAACCCACCAATCTTGGCGAGACCACCGTCACCACCAGTCCTCCTCATGGACCAGCAGATTCTTCCATACCCGAACCGGTTCCAGTACTTCCTGGGACCCCCAGTCTCGGCAATAGAAGCACCGATTCCGATCCGACCAGCAGAGCACTTCCAGCTCCTGCGCCTCACCACTCTGGGTGGAGCGCCTTTAGCCGCTACCCAAGGGGTCTACACAGTACAAATCCCCTCTGGCAAGATGATAACAGAGGTGTGACCATGGGATATGGACTGTCTTCTGCAAGCGCATCTTTCAATAGAGGCTCTACCTCCATTTATCCTAGCCTTTCAAGAAGACAAGGATCTGAAATTTGCGCATTACCACAAACTCCCTCACCTAGCCCTGTTAGCTCTCCAAGGGCCGGAAATGAGGGAAGTGGAGGTGGCACCAAGGAGACTGATGACGTGGGAGATCCACCCCACTTATCTGAACCATCAGATGCAGATCGTGAGGGAGATCATTCCAAGGTCCCCTCGGATGGTCTTCCCCTTTCGAATCCAGACTTGTGAGTCTGGAGCGAGCCGTCCCGTATGCGCACTCAGCTATTGGGACAAGACCATAGGCCAGGCCTATGAGGGTGCCGGATGGGCTTTCCCCTCCACATCTTACGATGATCAGCGATCTTTCGTGGTAAAGGATCAAGGATGGGAAATTTTTAGAAGAGATCTGTTTCTGCCCAACTGGGTGAATATTTATTTCATGAAGTCCAAGAAGCCTAACGTCGTCTTCAACGAAGATCTATGGCTGGACGAAGCTGACGGAGGTTGGTATTGCGGTGAACCCGCAGAGATATATGGGATGAGAAAAGGGATGGACGTTCGAACGTGGAACAAGCTTTTTGATAGAGAGTGCCAGGAGGACCTGAGGTGGTCTAATCCCAAGATTTGGAAAAAGCATAACGTGATCAGGAAACTGATCAAGGACTCTGTAGGAACGACTTCTGAGGATGATGTCTACTTAGCCCTCGCTATCAAGTCAGGTAACCGAGGAAGAGCTGAGTTCCTTTCCCGAGCTAACCAACTCGGAAAGAGAAGAGCTGCTGAACAAGGCGAAGCACAATGCCATGTTCACAGACGTACTTAGAATCTATGGTAGTGTTCCTGTTCATCCTTCTTGGCCACTGGACTTTTCACATAGTCATAATTATTCGAAGAATTACAAAGAACCTTTTATTACTTTTGCAGGTTTAAATAGTTAGAATGAAATTCCAACAATTCCCTTCGAAACCATAGGAGACAAAAAACTATCATTCATAAAAGATAAAAGGATTATTACTATAGAAAATCCTCATTTCTTTGAACAACTTAACTTCACTGTTCTAGAAAAACATTCTTCAGATCCCCTTTTACGAAATACTTCTTCAAAAGAGTCCAGTGTGCTAATGAAACAAGATAGGAAAGAACTATGGAACTCTCTAAAGCTAAAAGGCTTCAATAAAAGGGAACGTAGAAGATTCGAGTACTGGAAAAGGAAAAGAGATATGGGTTCTCTCTTACCGCATCAGATACCACTCCCAGAATCTGATGACGAGATCGGATTCTTAACACCATCGGAGATAGAAACTGTTGATGAGTCCCAAACATCCCCTTTTAATCTCTACAATTTCCTGTTCGACGACTTATTTGCTGAATATGATTTGATAGATCTCATCCATTTCCTATAAATGGCTGCTCTTGCTATCACCGCGGATTTCAAGCTCAACAACACCATCCTTGCCAGAATCCCTGTTCTCAAAGGACCGTCCAATTATCCCATATGGAGTGTGCGTCTCCAATCTGTTCTTCAATCCCTTTCCATCTGGAGCTGGGTCAATGGAACCATCACCTGGGTTGGAACGGCTAACGCCGATCAACCCAAATGGGAAGCCATCGACAAGAGAGTTTGCGGCATCATCGCCAACACTCTCAGTGATGCCTTCGTGCATCACATCAGCTATGATTATCTAGACCCCACTGTTAAAGCCTCCACATCCAAAGGATTGTGGGAAAAGATGAGAAATTTATTCTCAAACGTGGGCTTAGCCGGACAGTTCCATCTGTTCCATCAGGCAAACCAGGTTAGCATTAGCCCGAGAACAGCAAGTGAGGACATCAATCGCCTCACTTACTTGTTTGACCAAATCCTGAGCGCAGGATTGGTCCTTCCTGAATCATTTAGAGCCATGTTTATGCTTGAACACCTGCCAGCAGAAATGTATAATTTCTGTTTGACGGTGGCAATGACCACCGATCAAGCTAACTTCACAGTCGATACCATAACGACCAAGATCTTGGCAGAGGTCTCAATGATGTCATTGAGACAAAGATTCAAGCCCCACGTTCATAACGTGGAGACAAACGTGGCTTCATCTTCACAGAACCACAATCAGGTAAGTTCTGTGAATTGAACCAATGTAATTAAAAAGGGACCTCCATCTTTTAACAAATGGCACCCTTTTAAGGCTTCAGGTTCTAATCAGAACCAACCCTCTGGAACCAATGGACCACGAGGTTGTGCAAAGTTTCAGAAGAGACCCAATTCCTTCCAAGCCAAGAAGAAAGCAAGTCGAGCCAGGTTTGAGTTCAGGAAGCAGAACAAAGGAAAGGGAAAGGCGCCACAGAGCAGTGCTCATGTGGTAGAAACAGAACAAGGTTTCATTCATCAAGTTATCTCAGATGAAATGATAACTGATGATTTAAATGAAGCACAAGAGATGGATTGGACAGAAGAAATCCCAGTTTGGCCTACAATGCCTACGAGAGCTGGAGACTTTACGATGGAAGAGAACTTCAACACCTGGGAACAAGGGAACACTGACGAACAAGGTATGGATGTTAGACCTTCCTTTCCAAGATACTCCTCTTTGTAACTCCAAGATCGAAGAGCGAGCAGGTCCTTCTCAGATTCTGATCAACAACAATCGAGACAACAAACCGAGTTTAGACTCGAGAATCTCCAAGAAGAGGAAGCAAGGCACATGCAAAGGCGTTACCCTTTCTCTAGGAGGACTTATTTCTCAGACTTCCCATTTCTCTAATCATGATATTGTTTTTAAACCTTCTCCTATTCCATATACTTCATCCGAACTATTTAATGCTTCTTCTCGATCTCTTTATAGAGTTCCCATCTCTGATAGATTAGACAGTTCGCACGAACTGTCAAATTTGTCAGAAGGAAGAGCTACCCATGAAGGAATAGTTCCTTCTGGAGAAAGGAGACTTCCTGTTGAACGAGATAGTGCATCGTAGTTCATACTCCTAATTAAGTAGATTATGTAATCTTACCAGTAGTATAGATATTTCGAACTCCACAGCTGAGTTCTAATTAACTCTTGTTCCTAAACCTTCGTATGCATCTAACAACCACAACAACTCAACACAACGGTGCGTAGCAGCGTTCTCTCTCGCTGAACTTTCGTATGCTCGACAGGTTATGAGCCCTGATGCGCGACTGAGGAGCGCGTTAACTCGCTGCACCAAAGTACGCTGCATCAGACACTGTTCGTGTCCACCTCGTCTGCTGCTTTACGCGCGACTTGGTTAGTTGTCCCCAACCGCTGCATACGTCATGGATTGCTGCTTTTAGCGCATCCTTGACCATTTGTGCGAGCGGGCGCTAAGGGGAACCTATGTCGGTATATTTTACTGACATATTTGCGTTACAGAAACTATGTCTTCTGCTATCGCCTCCACCTCCACCACTCGTCTCCCCGTCTTCAACAGGATTGGATACCACCAGTGGCTCGCCACTATCGTCAACTACCTAAAGGCAACCGGATCCACCTGGGTCCTTCAAGTCTCAGCTCCTGCCGCCCTCTCCGCTACCTCCATCTCCGAGGAACGTCACCAGTACATTGACTGGCACTCCAACAACGACAAGATGGTCGGCACCATCCACACCGCCCTCTCTCCTGCCCTCCAGCAGAAGTATAAGTCCAAGGTCAACGCCGTCGACCTCATCGGTGCCCTCGACGCGGACTTCGATAAAAAGGAGATCCCGCAAGTCTACTCGGACTTCAAGGCAATGATGGAGCTTGCCATACCTGCCTCCTCCAACCCCACTCTCGCATTCGCTCGTCTCGAGCACCTTTTCGCCAAGCTCAAGGACACTGGCTACGAGATCTCCGCAAAGCTCCAGGCGATGATCGTCCTGTCGAAGCTCCCGGCCTCGTACACCAACATCGCACAAAACGCCCTGCAGGAGAAGGACTCAGCAGGAAAGGCGAAGGACCCGACCTTCGAGAAGATTCGCGCCGCTGTCATTCTGCAATTCGAACAAGCGATGATGATGGGCAAGGGCAAGGCCCCGCAACATGCCAATAAGATTTCTGCTGTCAAGCGCAAGGAGGCTGATCCCTCCTTTCAGCAGCAGCAGCAACCTAGTGCGCCCTCTGGGTCGCAGCAAGGTAGCAGCGCGCCGAAGGAGAAGAAAGGGAAAGGCGGTCAAGGACAGAGAGGCAAGCGCCTCTCGAAGAAGCAACAAGGGCAACATGCCCACTTAGGCTTCGTCGAGGACGACCAGCCCCTCTTCGCATCTATCATGCACATCGCCGACACACCGGCGACAGTGGATCCCCGAGCGCTCGCACATCGCTCGGCTCTCATGTTCCAAGGTCAAGGTGGCCCTCCTGCCTTTAAAGAGGTTCAAAGCACGTTTGCATATGCGCAGGAAATGAACCTGCCTACGACCTCCGAGAGCATACGCTCTCTCTCCACTGCTGTGCCTCTCATGGATTGCATCGACTGGTCTGACATCCGCCGCACTCCCTCGCCCTAACCTCCTCGCGCCCCCTCCCCTCCTCTCAAACGTTCGCTTGGTGAGCATCTTGAGCCCGATTGGGATGCTCTTTTCTCTGACATATTCTCTGGCTCTAAAGCTGCCAGAGAAGCCGAAACGAGCGGCATGTGGTTTGACGGCCGCCAAGACCCTACGCCCATTGAGGGCACCTCCCAAGGCCTCGGTGCGTACACCACCGAGCTTTCTGATGAGGAAGAAGAGGTTCCTTACCAGACCTTCCCAGAGGACGTCCAAACGGACTGTCCATATTCAATGGAAGACCTTGAGAGCCCTCCCTCGAAGCGGAGGTGGGAGATTGGTGTAGTTGCCACCACCTGGGACGACGAGGACCAGGTCGACATATACGGGTCCGACGATGAGTGGGACCCCTACCCAAAGTACGTCTCTTACCCTTTCATCATTGCCGATCCGTCCTCATCCGAACACGCCACAACAGCGCGTCATAATGTTTTGGACTGCAATGTATCTACTGTACATACTTTTGTACCTGTAGATACAAATTCATTGGACATTGAGATCTGTGCACATGGTTTGAAAACTAAGTGTGAGAGATGTACCAACCCAAATCCATTATGGATCTTGGACTCAGGTGCTTCAATGCACTTTACTCCTGAACGAAGTGACTATGTCACTTATACCCCTTTAAAAAAGGAAGACCAAATGCCCGTCTTCACAGCCTCAGGTGTTCTACATGTCGTAGGCACCGGTACATGTCTTATCAGGTGGCTTGATGAATCTAATCGCCCCCATGTACTCGAATTGTATGATGTTGGACATATACCAAATTCAGGAGTCCGACTCGTCTCTATGGGTCAATTACTTCGTGCAGGTGCAAAAATTCATGGTGACGTTAACCGCCTTGAAATGCTATATGGTGATGGCACTGTTCTTGCTCCCTTTATTCCTGGCAGAATGGGTCATAACATGTACACCATAGAGGATATTCCCTCTCTAAAGCATAACCTTACGAAATCTGCCCCTAATTATGACATCATGCATCAACGTTTTGGTCATCCCTCAAAGGAGGTTCTCAAACATGCGCGAAAACATACTCGCAGCTTCCCTGAATCTATTCAGTTCCCTCAGGAAGAATCCTTGTGCCCTGGATGTGCCCAAGGAAAGATGCCTAATCGGCCTTTCTTACCTGACTCTAAACGAGCTTCATCGGCTTTCGAGCTCATTCACTCTGACATTAAGTCATTTCCCATTGAATCCTATCATCGGAACAAATATATTATCACTTTCTTCGATGATTATACATCCTTTGGTTGGTCTAGACTCTTGCGCTCGAAAGATGCTGCATTGCAGGCCACCAAGCAATTTATTGCTATGGCAAAGACTCAGTTCAATGCCACAATTAAAGGATGGATGTCCGATGCAGGGGGAGAGTACAAATCTCAAGCCTTTGATAAACTATTGCTCGACAATGGGATTCGCATTTTCCAGAGTACTCCCCATACTCCACAACAAAATGGGTGCGCTGAGAGATTTATGCGCACTCTCATGGACAAATCTGAAGCCATGAGACTCGAAGCCTGCTTGCCCCAATCTTGGTGGGAGTTTAGTTGGGATCACACCATACACCTGTACAATCGTACACCTCTAAAGCGTCATAATTGGCGTACCCCCTATGAGTTCCTGCATTTGCAGTCCCCAGATATAAGCCACCTATGCGTCTTTGGTTGTGGAGCATATGTTTACATCCCACAAGATGTTCGCACCAATAAGCTGGCCCCTAAATCAGAACTCATGGTGTATTTAGGCGTTGCACCTGGAAATACCTCCAACTTCCTATTTATGCGATCCCCTAATAACATTATTTTTACTTCAGCAAGTGCTCTATTCGATGAGCATTTATTCCCTAAATGCGACAAACCTCAGGCGCGTTGTCCGCAGCCGCAGGTCACTGCCCCTCCTGAAGAGGTGGAAGTTCCTCTTCCAAATTCTATTGAATCAGCACCCCCTGCTGAACCAACAAATCCAACACGTCCACCATCTCCTCGTCCATCCTCTCCCAGTCCTCCTCGCACTCCATCGCCTAAAGGACCTTGTCCACCTCCTCCCACTGCGCCGCAAAAACAGCGCGCTCCTCCTCGTCCCTCTGTCCCAGCTGTACCTGCAGTCCCTCAAAGACCTCGCAGAGAACATCATGTCCCTAAACGACCTGACAATGTGTATGGTGACGACCATCCTGTACAGCAGGTCAAGGACATTGAGAAGGAATCTAAGTGGAAGAAGCGTGTGGAAGCAGATATGCCTGGACAATTTCCCAGCTCACCTCCTCTTGAACCTCTTGAAGAAGACCCTTTGCCCTTTCCCCCTTCCGATGAAAATTCTGAAGAAGAGGTTGAACAGTTAAGCCATGAAGGGGGAGTATCTTTCCTTCAATATCTACTTTCCAAGGCAATTGCGCACGATACCATGGATCCCAGTGCCAAACCCATACGTGAATGGACATATAGGGATATCCAAAACCTACCTGCTGCAGCTCAAGAAGAATGGAAAGTTGCATGTCGCGAGCAACTTGAGATGCTAAAGAAACGAGACGTATTCGACATAGTCGATCGACCCAAAGATCGCAAAGTCATTAAGAATCGATGGGTATTTGACGTCAAACCAGACGGACGTAAACGGGCATGATTAGTCGCAAAAGGATTCTCTCAGGTCGAAGGCATTGACTTTGACCAAATCTTCTCTCCAGTCGTGCGATATGAGACAGTCAGATTGATGTTGGCTCTCACTGCACTGGAATCATGGCATATGGAAGCCGTAGACGTAAGATCTGCCTATCTTTATGGCAATCTAGAAGAAGAGATCTACATGGAATTCCCTGAAGGCTTTAAAATCCCAGGGTTCGAAGGAAAAGTACTTTGATTAAAGAAAGCCCTCTATGGCCTTAAACAAGCCGGATTAGCCTGGTGGAATACTCTCAATGAGTCCATAAAAGAACTCGGATTCGAACGTCTGAAATCTGATCCCGGCATCTTCCTTTATAAAAGGAAAGGCTCCCATATAGTAGTAGCCATTGTCTATGTAGACGATGCCATATTCTGTGGTCCCTCCAAGGCCATTGTTGATGAGATCAAAGGACATTTCATGAAGAAATGGGAATGTAGAGATCTTGGCATAGCCAAAGAATTTCTCCACATGCGCATTCAGCGCAAAGATCATCAGATATTAGTTGATCAATGCACATATCTTGAAAAGATCATAGAGAGATTTGGCCTTACAAACGCAAAATCTACTCCCACTCCTTTGCCTCAAGGGTACTACCCCTTAAAGAACGATGGACCTGTGATTCCTGAACTTCGAACAAAGTTCCAAACAATTATTGGATCATTGCTATATCTTATGATTGGCACTCGCCCAGACATTGCATATGCTGTTACAGCATTATCTAAACATGCCACCAATCCTACCCAAGAGCATATAGATAAAGCGCTATACATCTGTCGCTATCTACTTGGTACTCAAAACTATGCTCTCATCTATGATGGAAAAGGATCTGGACTTATGGCTTGTACAGATTCAGACTGGGCATCTGACCCCAATACCAGACGCTCTCAGACAGGCTGGTTCATTAAACTAGCTAATTGTACTTTCAGCTGGAGATCGCAACAACAAGAGCGCGTTTCCCTCTCCTCTACTGAAGCTGAGTACATTGCTTTATCTGATTGTAGCAGACAAGTTGTTTGGATCAAGCAATTACTTGGAGAACTTGGGTATAATCTTAAACCCATTCCCATCTGTGGTGACAATCAAGGATCTATCTTTATGGCATCCAATCCAGTCACTGAAACTCGAAACAAACATGTCGAGATCAAATGGCATGTAGTAAGAGACTGGGTCAAAGATGGTACCATTGAAATATTCTTCATCGATGGATCCTCTAATCCTGCAGATATGTTCACCAAGAATCTAGGTCGCATAAGGTTTGAAGAATTTAGATCACAATTGGGACTCAGGATCTTTTAGATTTCATTCTTCCTAACCATACTCTTTACTATACTCTAGATGCTTATGCGCCTAAAACCGGCAGCTTAGCAAGGGGGAGTGTTGAATGAGATAGTGCATCGTAGTTCATACTCCTAATTAGGTAGATTATATAATCATACCAGTAGTATAGATATTTTGAACTCCACAGCTGAGTTCTAATTAACTCTTGTTCCCAAACCTTCGTGTGCGTCTATCAAACACAACAACCCAACACAACGGTGCATAGCAGTGTTCTCTCTCGCTGAACCTTCGTATGCTCGACACCTCCTTCCAGCAGCAGCAGCAACCTAGCACACCCTCTGGATCACAGCAAGGAAGCAGTGCACAGAAGGAGAAGAAAGGGAAGGCAGGATGAGGACAGAGAGGCAAATGCCTCTCTAAGAAACAACAAGGGGGACAGGCCCACCTGGGCTTTGTCGAAGATGACCAGCCTCTATTCGCTTCTGTCATGCACATTGCCAATACTCCAGCAACAGTGGATCCCCAAGCTCTTGCACATCGCTCGGCTCTCATGTATCAAGGCCAAGGTAGCCCTTCTGCCTTCAAGGAAGTTCAAAGTGCGTTCGCATACGCACAAGAAATGAACCTAGCCACAACCTCTGAGAGCATATACTCTCTCTCCACTGCTGTGCCACTCATGGATCGCATTGATTGGTCCAATATCTGCCATACTCCCTCACCCCAACCTCCTCGCATCCTCTCCCCTCCTCTCAAATGTTTGCTTGGTGAGCGTCTCGAAACAGATTGAGATGCTCTCTTCTCTGACATATTCTCTGGCTCCAAAGCTGCCAGAGAAGCAGAAATGAGTGGCATGTGGTTTGATGGTCGTCAAGACCCCACACCAATCGAGGGTACCTCTCAAGGCCTCGGTGCATATATCACCGAGCTCTCAGATGAGGAAGATATTCCTTATCAAACCTTCCCAAAGGACATCCAGATGGATTGTCCATTTTCAATGGAAGACCTTGAGAGCCCTCCCTCAAAGCGGAGGCGGGAGATTGGCATTGTTGCTACTACCTGAGATGATGAAGACCAGGTTGACATTTATGGGTCCAACGATGAATGGGACCCCTATCCAAGGTATGTCTCTTACCCTTTCATCATGGCCGATCTGTCCTCATCCAAGCACACTGCAACAGCACATAATTTTGTCTTGGACTGCACTCTGTCTACTGTACATACTTCTGTACCTGTAGATATGAATTCATTGGACATTGAGATCTGTGCACATGGTTCAAAATCTAAGTGTGAGAGATGTGCCAACCCAAATCCATTATGGATCTTGGATTCAGGTGCTTCAATGCACTTCACTCTAGAACGAAGTGACTATGTCACTTATACTCCTTTAAAGAAGGAAGATCAAATGCCAGTATTTACTGCTTCAGGCGTTCTACATGTTGTAGGCACTGGTACATGTCTTATAAGGTGGCTTGATGAATCTAATTACCCCCATGTACTCGAATTGTATGATGTTGGACATATCCCAAATTCAAGAGTCCAACTTGTCTCTATGGGTCAATTACTTCATGCAGGTGCAAAAATTCATGGTGATGTTAACTGTCTCGAAATGCTATATGGTGATGGCACTGTTCTCACCCCCTTTATTCCTGGATGGATGGGTCGAAACATGTATACCATAGAGGATATTCTCTCTCTAAAGCATAACCTCATGAAATCAGCCCCTACTTATGACATCATGCATCGTCGCTTTGGTCATCCTTCGAAGGAAGTTCTTAAACATGCATGAAAACATACTCACAGCTTTCCTGAATCTATTCAGTTCCCTCAGGAAGAAACCTTGTGCCCTGGCTGTGCCCAAGGAAAGATGCCTAATTGGCCATTCTTGCCTGATTCAAAACAAGCTTCATCAGCTTTTGAGCTTATCCACTCTGACATCAAGTCATTTCCCATCGAATCCTATCATTGAAACAAGTATATCATCACCTTCTTTGATGATTACACATCCTTTGGCTGGTCTAGACTTTTGCGCTCAAAAGATGCAGCACTACAAGCCACTAAACAATTTATTGCTATGGCAAAGACTCAATTCAATGTCACAATCAAAGGATGGATGTCCAATGCAGGGGGAGAGTACAAATCTCAAGCTTTTGATAAACTATTGCTCGACAATGGGATTCGCATTTTCCAGAGTGCTCCCCATACCCCACAACAAAACGGGCATGCTAAGAGATTTATGTGCACTCTCATGGACAAATCTGAAGCCATGAGACTCGAAGCATGCTTACCCCAATCTTGGTGGGAGTTTAGTTGGGATCATGTCATACACCTGTACAATCGTACACCCCTCAAATGTCATAATTGGCGCACCCCTTATGAGTTCCTGCACTTACAGTCCCCAGATATAAGCCATCTACGTGTCTTTGGTTGCGGAGCGTACATTTACATCCCACAAGATATTCGCACCAATAAGCTGGCCCCTAAATCTGAACTCATGGTGTATTTAGGCGTTGCACCTGGAAACACTTCAAACTTCCTTTTCATGCACTCTCCCAATAATATTATTTTTACTTCAGCAAATGCTCTATTCAATGAGCACTTGTTTCCTAAATGTGACAAACCTCAGGTGCATCATCTGCAGCCACAGGTTGCAGCCCCTCCAGAAGAAGTGGAAGTTCCTCTTCCAAATTCCATCAAATCAGCACCTCCTGCTGAACCATCCAATCCACCACATCCTCCATCTCCTCATCCATCCTCTCCCAGTCCTCCTTGCACTCCATCACCTAAAGGACCACGTCCACCTCCTCCCACTGCACCGCAAAAACAACATGCTCCTTCTCATCCTATTGCCCCAGCTGTACCTGCAGTTCCTCAAAGACCTCACAGAGAACATCATGTTCCTAAACGACCTGACAATGTGTATGGTGATGACCATCCAGTACAGCAAGTCAAAGATATTGAGAAGGAATCAAAATGGAAGAAGCATGTGGAAGCAGATATGTCTGGTCAATTTCCTGGCTCACCTCCCCAAAACCCTCCTGAAGAGGACCCTTCTGCTTTACCATTTCCTCCTTCTGATGAAAATTCCGAAGATGAGGTTGAGAAGTTGAGCCGTGAAGGGGGAGTATCTTTCATTCAATATCTGCTTTCCAAGGCGATTGCACACGATACCATGGATCCCAGTGCCAAACCCATATGTGAATGGACATATAGGGATATACAAAACCTACCTGCTGCAGCACAAGAAGAATGGAAAGTTGCATGTCGCGAGCAACTTGAGATGCTAAAGAAATGAGATGTATTTGACATAGTTGATCGACCCAAAGATCACAAAGTCATCAAAAATCGATGGGTATTTGACGTCAAACCAGATGGACATAAACGGGCGCGATTAGTCACAAAAGGTTTCTCTCAGGTTGAAGGCATTGACTTCGACCAAATCTTCTCTCCAGTTGTGCGATATGAGACAGTCAGATTGATGTTGGCTCTCGCTACACTGGAATCATAGCATATGGAAGCCATAGACGTTAGATCTGCCTATCTTTATGGCAATCTACAAGAAGAGATCTACATGGAATTCCCTGAAGGCTTTAAAATCCCTGGGCTCAAAGAAAAAGTACTTCGACTAAAGAAAGCCCTCTATGGTCTTAAACAAGCTGGATTAGCCTGGTGGAACACTCTTAACGAGTCCATGAAAGAGCTCAGATTCGAACGTCTGAAATCTGATCCAGGCATCTTCCTTTATAAAAGGAAAGGCTCCCATATGGTTGTAGCCATTGTCTATGTAGATGATGCCATATTCTGTGGTCCCTCTAAGGCCATTGTTGATGAGATCAAAGGACATTTCATGAAAAAATGGGAATGTAGAGACCTTGGCATAGCCAAAGAATTTCTCCATATGCATATTCAGCGCAAAGATCATCAGATACTAGTTGATCAATGCACGTATCTTGAAAAGATCATAGAGAGATTTGGCCTCATAAATGCAAAATCTACCCCCACTCCTTTACCTCAGGGGTACTATCCCTTAAAAAACAATGGACCTGTGAACCCTGAACTTCGAACACAATTCCAAACAATCATTGGATCATTGCTATATCTTATGATTGGCACTCGCCCAGACATTGCATATGCAGTCACAGCATTATCCAAACATGCCACCAATCCTACACAAGAGCATATAGATAAAGCGCTATATATCTGTTGCTATCTACTCAGTACTCAAAACTATGCTCTAATCTATAATGGAAAAGGATCTGGACTTATGGCTTGTACAGATTCAGACTGGGCATCTGATCCCAATACTAGATGCTCTCAGACAGGCTGGTTTATCAAACTAGCGAACTGTACTTTCAGCTGGAGATCGTGACAAAAAGAGCGTGTTTCCCTCTCCTCTACTGAAGCTGAGTACATAGCTTTGTCAGATTGTAGCAGACAAGTTGTTTGGATCAAACAGTTACTTGGAGAACTTGGGTATAATCTTAAACCCATTCCTATCTGTGGTGACAATCAAGGATCTATATTCATGGCATCCAATCCAGTCACTGAAACTCAAAACAAACATGTCGAGATCAAATGGCATGTAGTAAGAGATTGGGTTAAAGATGGTACCATTGAAATATTCTTCATTGATGGATCCTCTAATCCTGCAGATATGTTCACCAAAAATCTTGATTGTATAAAGTTCGAAGAGTTTAGATCACAATTGAGACTCAGGATCTTTTAGATTTCATTCTTCCTAGTCATACTCTTTACTATACTCTAATGCTTAAGCGCCTAAAAACCGGCAGCTTAGCAAGGGGGAGTGTTGAATGAGATAGTACATCGTAGTTCATACTCCTAATTAGGTAGATTATATAATCATACCAGTAGTATAGATATTTTGAACTCCACCGCTGAGTTCTAATTAACTCTTGTTCTAAAACCTTTGTGTGTGTCTAACAAACACAACAACTCAACACAATGGTGTGTAGCAGCATTCTATCTTGCTGAACCATTGTATGCTCGACAAAGAATCTGACATATTTCAAAGAACCCCGAAAACTGAACAGACAGCAGGCGTGGTGGCTACTAGACATTCAGGACTACGACCTCCAGATACATCATGTCCCCAGATCCTCCCTGTTGGCCCCCAACACCTTATCCCACCGACCCGACCTTCTCGCCCCTGATGCTCCACATGACAACGACCACGCAGTCCTTCTCCCTCCTGACCTCTTCGTCTCCCTCATCGACACAGCGCTTCATGATAAAATCTCCTCTTCCTCTGTGGCTGACCCCCTTGTTTTAGATTCTCTGCAAGCCATGGAGAACCTCCCTGCATGTTTTCGGTCCCATCTCTCTGACTGGATGTTCAAAGGGGGTATTCTTTCCTTCCAAGGCCACCTCTACGTGCTGAATGATGCTGACCTCCATAGGGCTGTCGTTGCACGACGCCACGACCATCCTTCCACAGGCCATCCGGACATTCTTAAAACCCGCCAGCTTGTTACTTCAGAATTCTGGTGGCCTGGTCTGGCTTCTTTTGTCCATTCTTACATTGAAGGCTGCGCCCTCTGCCAGCAGAATAAAGCTCGTACTCATCCTACTATGCCCCCTCTCTTACCTATTCCTTCTTCCACTTCTCGTCCTTTTCAACAGATTTCTTGCAATCTCATTACAGACCTTCCTTCCTCTTCTGGTTTTGATTCCCTCTTGGTTGTGGTTGACCATGGCCTTATGAAGGGGGTGATTCTTTGCCCTACTATGAAAACAGTCTCCACCGAAGGAGTCACCATTTTATTCTTTAAAAAGGTGTTTAAACGCTTTGGACTCTACAATAAAATCATTTCAGACAGAGGACCTCAATTTGCCTCTTCTTTTGCTAAAGAACTTGGACAATTATTACATTATGATCTCTCTCTTTCCACAGTGTACCACCCACAGACAGACGGAGAAACAGAAAGAGTCAATCAGGAGATAGAGACATATCTGCATATCTATTGCAGAAATCGCCCCGAAACATGGGCCGAGTCCATCACAATGGCAGAATTCATGCATAACCACTGCCCCCACTCTGTCACCAGCCAGTCTCCCTTCTTTCTCATGATGGGATACGAACCTTGACCATTCCCTGACATCATCACCAAGTCAAACCTCCCTGCTGCAGAAGAACAGATCAAAGCCTTAACTGCAGCAAGGAACGAGGCGCTTGCTGCACATGACCTGGCATGGCAGATGATGAAAAGCCAGTGACACATCTCCTTTACCCTGTTCAAAAAAGGGGATAAAGTGTGGTTAGATGGACAAAATCTTAACAGAGCGGCCCCTGACCCGAAGTTCTTGCCAAAAAGAGAGGGACCCTTTACCATCACTAAGGTCCTTTCCCCTATCACTTATCAACTCCGACTCCCAAAGACCTGGCGAATCCACGATGTCTTCCATGCCTCACTCTTAACCCCATATATCAAAACGGAGACTCATGGCAAGAACTTCCTGACACCACCACCCGACCTGATCAAAGGAGAAGAACAATACGAAGTTGAGGCAGTACTATGCCACCGAGGCAGTCCATCAAGAAGGCAGTTCTTGATCAAATGGAAAGGCTATCCATCAAGTGACAACTCCTGGGAACTGGAATGAAACCTGTCCAACACCAAGGACATCCTTGGAGATTATAAATGACAGTACCCAACTGTCTGGCCCACCATCTCCCGCATCTCCATGAAGTTCCTCCGCATTGCCAAAAACCTTTGCCATGTCCACCATTGAACTCTCTGAACTCGCCCAGATCACCTCTGCCTCTTGTGATAACGCTCTCTCCCTCCTTCCCTCCTACACCTTCCATCATGATGAATCTACCAAACTGGACTACGTCCATATTGACCAGTTCCTCCACAACTGAACCTACGCAGAACCACTGTCTTGTGTTCTCGACGAGCAGTCCATCTTCCATCTCCTTGTTCGCTCTTTCCAGATGAATGTAGCACTCTCCACTCTCCTTCCCACTCAACAGGCTGGATGGTTTGACCTCACTCTTGCGGGTCATGCCCTGAAGACCCAGAAAGTAGACCTACTGAACACACTATACAAGCTCAACTTCCATTCGGTGATTGACTTCGTGCGACAACACCACATGGCGTATCATTTGTCTCCCCCTCCAGTTCCTATACCTTCTCCCCAAGCTCATATCGTTGACCAATCCACCTCTCCTGCTCCTAGCAACTATCCCTCCACTCCCCAACTCACACCTCATGTCGTACACATCATCCAGACTTCTCCACCCCATGACCGGACCAACAACAAAGGCATCTATCTTTATGACTTGGAGCAGCAAGTGGAGGACCTGGCTTTGCATGATTCCGCAGATGGAGAACTAGTGGACAATGCCGGACAGGCAAACGAAATGGGCTCCCCGACCCAGGATTGACTCAATCAAATCAATGGTCAAAGACCTGGTAGTCTTCAGGATAGACTGGAGGTAATGTTACAACTTGCTCTGATCTGTGGACGTGCTTTACTTTGTTCAATTCCTATTGTTCTCATCATGTTATTTTTTTTCTTTTATTGGTCATACGTCTTGACATAATCCGGACTCTATTTCTTTTATGATGACTTAGATCTCCTGATTCATCTGCAGTTATCGCTTCTTCCTCCATAGCCTTCGGTTCATCTATCCGTTTCATCTCCATCTTCTGATACTGCATATTCCTGTGTCTACTGTGGACTGTGTTTAGCTGTACTGATGGTTCCCAAGGTGTTCTTGTTCCGCTCTTCCGTTCCTACCACAAGGGATATATAAACCATCAGTAGTGTACTTGTAACCCTTAAGCTAGATCTCCTCAATCATATCTGATTTGTGGATAACTGTTCTGTCAGTTAGTCTGACTTAACTCTTGCTTCACTTGAACCCGAACTCACTGTTCTTTGAGGCTACATCTTGGACCTACCCAGTACAAGCATAACAGGCAGATGTGTTGACAGTTTTCAGGGTGCTTCCTGCATTGATAACTCAGACAGGTAGAGTCAAGGCACGAGTATCTTTTTCGGCGATAAATATAGGAGAGCATACATTAGGAGGGTCAGGCATCGACTCAAGCCCTCCTTCTAAAAATCCATAGAATCGTCCTTAAGAATTCAGGAGATAAACACGGCATCGTCTTCTTCTTCTTTTATCTTTGCAACCCCTTTTTCCTCTACTGCCTGCACCTTCCTTTCCTCGGTCTTCTTCGTCAGTCCAGGGTGATTTGGACAGTCTCTGGCTAAGCCAGATTTTCTGCACTTGAAGCAGAGTCCTTTCTTCATCCTCTCCTTGCGTTCAGAGGGGGAGAGTCATACAGAGTCAACATCCATGGTGTTTGGGTCGCATATCTTTGGCATATGAGTGTATCTAGTGGTGGTGGTGGTGGTGTGGTGGTGGTTTCCAGTTCAAGAGACAATAGATTGAGATTGGTTCCAATTATTGTGGAGAAGTTCCACTTTTGCACACCATTCCTTGAGTGTAGTGGGAACAGTTTCCGACTGGTAGATCTGCTGCATAAGTGCAGGTTGAAGTCCTTCTGTGAAGAGTTGGCAGAGGACCGTCTGATCGCTAAGTCCAGCCTGTGCTGCCAGAGCTTTGAAAGCAGCGATGTAGCTGAGGACGTTCTCCTTCTTCTGTGCTAGTCCTTGAAGCTGGTGAAGTGCGTTGCCCTTGACATCAGTGGTCTGAAATGTATTGTCCATCAAGTTGCAAAAATCAATCCAGGTCCCAAAGGACTGTTTCTTCATTCCCTCTTCAATGAATGCAGAGGCCCATTCTGCCACAACCCCCTTCTTACAGTAGGAGAGGGTGAGGGTGATCTTTCGGTCGTTGTCATAGTAGATGTGGCTATTGATCATAATATAAAGGAGGACAGAGCTCTTCCATGTTCGGTAGTGGGTTTCTGTCCCATTGAAGTCATTGGACTTTGCGAGGGAGAGCTCCTTCTCGGGGGATGTCACAATTGTTGGAGGATTAGTGGATTGGGGAGGGACAGTGGCCGGTGTTGTGGAAGGCTGGGAGGAAGGAGCTACTCTGATCATGGGATTCAAGGTGGATGAGCCAGACATGGTTGGTTGTGGTGAAGGAGAGGGAGTTTGGGGTGGGGCAGTGAAGAGAGGGTTTCAGGAGAGGGATGGTCTGGAGGTCTTTGGTCCTTTCTGGTGGGGGTTAGCCCACAGTGGAGTTGGGTTTGGGTTCAACAAAATCTTGGTGGTCCTTGCAAGGGCAAGGGTTTGAAGAGGTAAGCTAGATCTTTTGTTACACTTGTACCGGGTAGGTCCAAGTCGTAGCCTCAAAGAACAGCGAGTTCAGTTTTAAGTGAAGCAAGAGTCAAGTCAGACAAACTGACAAGAGGTTTATCCACAAATCAGGTATGATTGAGGAGATCTAGCTTAAGGGTTACAAGTATGCTACTGATGGTTTATATATCTCTTGTGGTAGGAACAGAAGAGCAGAACGAGAACACCTTGGGAAACCATCAGTACAGCCAAACGTAGTCTGTAGCTGCAGTCCACAGCAAACACAGGAATATGCAGTATCAAAAGATGAAGGTGAAATGAACATGACATGTGGCAGTGGAGGAAGAAACGATGACTGTGGATAAGTCAAGAGATCTATGTCATTGTAAAAGAAATGGAGTCTGAGTTATGTCAGAACATATGACCAATAGAAGAAAAAGAAAAGTATGATGACAATAATGGGAATCAAGCGAAGTAAAGTGCATCCACAGATCAGAGCAAGTTGTAACAGTTTTTTTGTCCATGATACCATGTACTTATTGACTGTAAATGATACAAGGCCCCAAAACAAAGAAGAACTTTTCAATCTATGACATGCAACACTCCAGAATGTTATCAAGCACATCTTTGGCATTCTAAAACATCAGTTTTGCATTCTCCAGTTCCCTCCTGAATACGGTATGCATGTTCAGGCCCAAATTCCAGTTGTGCTTTGTGCAGTGCACAATTTTATTCGCTGGTATGATCCTGAAGGTGGCTTTGATCCTGAACTCGACACTACCAATCATGCCACTGCCAAAGAAGATGGGGATGGATGTCTTGTTAGTGAGGGACCTCCAGATGGCACTGAATGGAAGTGAGCAGACAGGCGGCATGAGAGGATTGCACAGGAGATGTGGGAAGATTATCAGGCAGAACTGTTGCGTCATGGACTGTAGTATGTACACAATATATCAGTTGTATTCATTTTGAACATACAGAAAAAAAGGGGGGAGAACAGTGCAAATACAATGATTACAAAAAAAAACAATCTGAGTACACTATTTAGTGGCCACCACATGCCCATCTTTCTTCTCACATTTGTGGGTGATCTCAACTGACCTACATTGTAGCCATGCCAACCTATCCTCCTCCATTGACTGGATGAATGTAATAGATAAATTTTCATTATCTTTTTTGGAGAGGTAGTCACTGAGGTCCAGTTGCTGCTCAGATGTGAGATTTTGCTCATGCAGAAGGGCCAGTGCATTGTTGAGAGAGTTGCTGGACCCTGGTGTCATTGTTCAGATGAGATCTTTGACAACTGCTGTCATTTCTTGCATGGCAGAACCTCCTTGTTCCTGTGCTTGCACCTTTGCTGTTAACAGGTGGGATCACTTGCGTGAGCTAGATTCAGAAGCAAACAACATGATGGACTTCCTTTTCCCACTGATGCTGCTGGTTGAAGGAAGGGAGGAGTGCGCTGGGAATGACAAAGCATGGCTGGATGGAACTGAGGTATTCTTGACAGATGGCATCAGATTGATGCTGTTTGATGGTACAGATGGGGAAGAGGGATCCTGGAAAATGCTGAACTGAATGCTGATGTGGGAAATTTCAGTGGTGGTGGCAGTCAGCTGATGCAAGCCAAGGACAGGTGGAACTCATGTATTGGCAGGGGTCAAAGCATTGCCATATGAGCTACTGCTGGTATCGTCCATCAGAGTAATGTAGGTGTCATCACCAGCTGCCGCAGGACAATAGACATAGTTCCTCTGGCTTTGGAAGGGATCAATGCAGCAATGCTGTTGAAATGCAAAAACCTCTTACTTTCAAAGGGCTTCACATGAGGGTGATGCTATAATTGAAGGTTAGGGTATATCTTGTCTAGGTTCTAATAGTGCATACCTTCATGTATCTTTTCCATACGTCCTTTTTTTCAAGTGTGATATTTGCACCATCTTTGTCACTGTATGTAAAGCCAGATGTGTTCTTGAGCTTGACAACCACCTTGTAATACTCTTCATCTGATTGGTAAAGTATACTGAGCAATCAATTGATCTGACAACAAAGATGACTCACTAATTGGAATCTTCATTCACATGAGTCAGTGTCCTTTACTCCACTCTTGAAGTCCTTGAATGTATCCTGAATCAGGGAAGCGGCATCCTTCCATGTTTGCTTCTTGAAGTTGCCATCCCCCACCTTTAGAAGCTCCACAAGAAGAAAGGCAAGTAGAGCAGTAGTTTCTTCATCTGTCTATTGAGCAGCCTTCTTATGGACCTTCTGAGTATGAGTGCTCCCAGATTTGAGGGGATTTACAATAGGACCCTGTGAGTGCAAGGAACAACTGGAAGACAAACTATCAGACATAGTTGGGTTACAATTTACAAGGATTGATGGACTGTGCACATATCCTCAATGATCCAGGTACTGCTGGGAGGCATTCCTGATTCACATGATGTAAAATTCGAAGTTGAAGTTTCAAGTTTACTTTGTACTTTGCAGTACAATTGGGACCTTATTAGAATCATGAAATTGTCATCTTATCATCAGAAGCATTTAGGTTCATTCAAACATTTTCCCCTATACTCAGACTCTCCACTCCCCATCTCTATTTGTCAGCTATGGCTCAGACTCCTTCAAGTTCACCATTGCATTCATTATGGGATAATCATCTGCAAAAGCATATTTCAGTCACATCAGGAGATTCAGCTATTTGACCAGCAGAAGTTCATACTCTAGAGGGGCATACAGCACTTATCAGATCTGTTGCATACCCTCCAAAGGGAAAACATATTGTTTCTGGCTCTGAAGACAAAACCATCAGAGTATAGGATGCAACCACTGGCCAAGCTGTTACAGGTCCATTCCAGGGGCACACAGACTGTATTCATTGTGTTGTGTATTCTTCCAGTGGGAGGAGTATTATTTCTGGCTCTCTTGACAACACCATCAGAGTATGAGAGACAACTACTGGTCAGACTATTGCAGGTCCATTTCAGGGGCACACAGATACTGTCAACTCTGTTGCCTATTCTCCTGATGAAAAGTATATTGTTTCTGGCTCTGATGACAGCACTATCAGGGTCTGGGATACAGTCACTGGTCAGGTTGTAGTAGGTCCATTCTGGAATCCAGGTTCTGTCAACTCTATTGCCTATTCTCCTGATGGGGTACACATTGTTTCTGGCTGTGAATGCCTGTGATGATGACACTATTTGGGTTTGGAATACAACCACTGGTCAGATTATGGTAGATCTATTTCAGGGACACACAGAATCTGTTCTGTCTATTGTCTATTCTTCTAATGGAAGATATATTGTTTCTGGCTCCCCTGATGAGACCATCAGGGTCTGGGATGCAACTACTGGCCAGGCTGTAGCAGATCCATTCTATCATACAGATGCTGTTGGTTCTGTTGTATATTCTCCTGATGGAAAATATATTGCCTTTGGCTCTGATGACAAGACTGTTGGAGTTTGGGATCCAACCACTGGTCAAGTGGTTGTAAGGCTATTCCAGGGGCATATATCATCTGTGCTATCTATTGCTTATTCATCTTAATCACCTAATGGAAGGTATATTGCCTCTGGTGGTTATGCCCTCAGAGTTTGGGATATAGCCACTGGTCAGGTGGTAGTGGATCAATCCCAGGGGCATAAAGATATTGTTTCATCTGTTGCCTATTCTTCTAATGGAAAATTCATTGCTTCTGGCTCTTATGATACAACAATTAGGATTTGGGATGCAATTACTAGAGAGGTTGTGGCAAGTCCATTTCAGGACATAAGAGTTGTGTTACATCTATTGCCTATTCTCCTAATGGAAAACATGTTGTCTCAGGCTCTTTTTATAAGACTCTTAGGCTTTGGGATGAAACCAATTGCCAGTTTGTAAAAAGTTCATCTGAAGGACATACAGCTCTTATTGAATGTGTTGCCTATTTTCCTAATGGATAGTACATTATCTTTCTATCTTCAAACACCATCACAATTTGGAATGCAGCTTCTAGCCAGATAGTGAATTTATACAAACCAACAGATAATATTACATCTGTTTGCTATTCTTCTAATGGAAAGCATGTTTCTTTTGACTCTCCAAATCATACACTGGTTGTTTGGAAAATAAGATCTGGAGAGCTGCTTACAAATCCATCTGAGGGATATACAGACCATATTAGATCAATTGCTTATTCTCCTGATGGCAAATATAATGTTTCTGATAGTTTTGATAAGACTCTTATGGTTTGGAATACAGTCACTGCTCAAACTGTGATAACTCCATTCTAAGGGCATATAAATGCAGTAGTATCTGTTGCCTTCTCTCCAGATAGCAAAAACATTGTTTCTGGCTCTATAGACAACACTATTAGGGTTTGGGATCTAACTGGCCAGACTGTTACAGGTCCATTTCAGGGAAAGTACAGTTTTTTCTATTTTCTATTCTTCTGATGGAAGGTCTATTGTGTCTGGTTCTGCTGACTATTCCCTGAAAGTATGGAAGGTTCAGGATCTGTTTCATGTTCAGACAATGTATGTGAATGACAGTTGGATCTATTTTTCTAAAGATAGATTGTTTGGCTGGATTGCTCCATGGAACAGAACTTTTGTCTTCCTATACATTCTTTAGTGATGGCCTCTCAAGCTTGTTATCAACTTCATGTTGATACTTTTGTAGTTGGAGAGCCCTGGACTTCTTGTTGGAAGTGATTCATTTTGATAATTTGTTGTATTTTCTATACTATAATTTCACATCATGTATTCTCTTGTCATTCAATGAGAAAGCACTAAATTCTGATTTATTGTTCCACACAACATCCAACTCAGGTGCACCAGCCTTGCAGGAATTTTTAAACACAAGTACAAGCACAGATCTAATTGATGTGGCTTCATTGAGCTGGTTATGTAGCCAATTGGAAATGATAGAATGAGTATATTAAAGGAGCCATTTGATGATGGTCATATACATGTACTCTTTTCTTCATCATACTTAGGGGATGAGGATACTTGTGATACAGTATTGAAATTGGTACAAGTCCAAGAAATGTAACCAATAAATCAAATAAAAGCCTCATGCCAATGTAGATGTCATATAAAAATAAAGTGTGTATGGTTGGGTCTATCCTAATGCATATAGTCATTCAATACTGATATGAGAATCCAAGAGAGGACAGGTCACTAAGACCCACTGAGCTTGAACTAGGTAACCACTTGACTAAGCAGGTGTAATATCACTGTCCATTCCATCCACATCCTGATGATGAATACCCACCCCCAAGGGCATGAAAAAATGGTCCTCAAAGTAGTAGTGTCAACAGTGTGTTTATTGTCATTGAGATACAGACTAGAAGATTACAAGAATTCATCATTGATGATATTCAAGGGTAATGCAAGAGAGGATAAAGAGTCATTGTGGACAGTGGTAGATGTCAAGGCAATTGGAGGCATGTTTGTAGGCATATTGATCATTAGTCAGTGAATTATGCAACAGGAGAAAGTTTGCATAGTATCTAAAGCAGTGAAGCTCTAAGGCAGGAAGAAGTGGCAAATACTAAGGTCTGTATACCCTTGCAAAATTTGGGTTGGAAATTATGGCAGTGAGAAAGCATGACCACAATTGATTGAGGGATGTTGTTTGACAGTAAGCTGTGAAAATGCCATTAGGGACTCCTCTTTGATTGTCAAAACACAGGAAGGTGGAAGAATAACCATGATCATCTGCATTTGATACTGTTGATGCTAAACAGAACAATCAGAGCATAATCATTCTTGGTATAGAATTATATTGAAGAAAACATAGATAGCACCAGTACAGCCAGCCATGGACACTCATAAATATTAGATAGAACTTCAATGAGGCATAGCAATTTCATACACTGTCCTAACAATACAGTGGCTCAAAAAACTGTCCCAATGTTTGCATGTTTTGCATTAAATGGCTCCTAACACTGATACCTTCTAGCCCAGACCTAACATATGAGTATGTGAAATGTAGTGCTTACTCATGGCTTTCTATCCATGCAAGGATCAAGAGATTTGGTGGAGAATTGATGAAATAACAGTTATCACAAAATGACATCTTATTGGGACAGTTTTTTGACTTTAAGCTTGTATAACACAAATGGGACCCTGGAATGATGTAAGATGACCACACACCTTATGTAAGTATTACATTATGTCACAATTATGTCATGTATTATGTAACAACATATATTAGGACTACAATTATCAACAAATCATCTTATTACTGTCAAAAAAGCCTTCTCTATTGAATATAAGAGTGATGTTATCTTTTTTACTTTTATTGATGTTTCCTATGGTGGGATTGTATCTCAAATGAATATATGATAGATTATTGTAGCTAATGTTCATCATAAAGATCAACCAGAGAGGTAAAACCATTATAGTGAATATTCTCCTATACCCTCTTCTATGACTTAGTACAATAAATTGTTATTGACAAGGGCAATGATGTGATTGTTATCTCTTATTACATCAGGTTCATCATTAATATTATTCTATCCTCACAGTCAAAAGCAAATTTTCTCAAGTAGGCTTCTATAATAGCCATACTAGACAACACAAAACCTTGTGTTTTTCTATAAATGAGAAAAAGAGAATAAATTTTCACTTTTAAATGCTAATAATGGATGCTAGACATATAAAGAAGATTGATTTAATCAGATAAAAGTAATTTTAATGAAATTGGATCATGTGGACATGATTATATACAAAAAATAAATAAAATAGTCAATTGAAAATGAGAGAAGGTTTTCTTTTCACAAACTACAACCTTCAAATAGT
>JBBPTF010000099.1:0-31440 GCA_038094015.1 Phylloporus cf. gajari | reverse complement strand
ACAAAAAGAGCATGTACAAGGAGAAGGAGACAACAGACACGGAGACGAGGGAGAAGGAGAGGAGGGAGAGGGAGAGGAGGGAGAAGAAATGGGTTAGAACAGTTGCAAGAGCCAGAGGCAGGAGCAGGGACAATAGGGACATCATCATTTTTGGGGGGGCACATGGAGTAGGGGGCTAGGGGCAGAGGCAGAGGAGAGAGAGCACAAGGGTAGCATAATTGCTTAGTCAGTGCAGTCCTTTGGACTGCACTAGCAGTGTATCAAGAGTTGTCATCTGCTCTAAGAGCAAGGGGTTCTTGTTGTGTCCTCAGGCTCTCCCCACTCCAATGTCACAGCAGTGGCAATCCCTCTTTAACTTATCAAAGTTCATGCACAGGAAGTTACTCAGATAATCCATTGAAATTTTGAGGATAAATAGAGACTGTTGGTCATTGAGCAATTTAGCATCCATTCCTTGTTCTTATTTATATGTCTCACTCTCAGATTCTCTTGAACTCTGATCAAGTATGTAGCCCTTGTTTCTTCTCTTCTTGAGCACTGCTCTACTGAGAATTGTGGTCTTAATTTCATACATATCTGTAAGATTTACCATGTGAATGACTGATGTTGTGCAACTTGAGATGGTATCATGTCCCAAACATCAGTGAATGGAACAGGATGGCAAGGACCACAATACAGTGGGAGTATAGGGTTGCAAGAACACACCATCAACCCTAAGCTACCTGCAAGTACAAGCAAGCATCAGGAAATAGAACATGATTGTGAGGACCACTCCATAGTAGTTGTGTGAGGTCACAAGGATACACCATTGAACCCAGGTTGCCCACAAGTACAAGCAAGCATTGGATAGTGGAACATGGTTGCAAGAACTGCCATGTAGTGGTAGTACATGGTTGTCAAGACACACTATCCAACCCAAGCTGCCTGCAAGCACACACAAGCATCAGGGAGTATAACAGGGTTGTGAGGACATGCCATCTAATCCAAGCTGCTTGCAAGTACAGGCAAGCATCAGGGAATGTAATTGGATTGTGAGAACCACCATATAATAGAAGCACAGTGTTGTGAGGACACCAGCAAAACTGAGCTGTTTGGGAGTGCAAGCAAGTATCAGGGAGTGGAATATGATTGTGAGGACTGCCATGTAGTGATAGTATGGGGTTGTAAAGACACACCATTGAACCCAAGCTGTCTGCAAGCACAAGGTATATATCAGTTGCATAATCTGGGTCAGACTTACAGACCACAAGGAAGACAGCTTTGTCTTTGGTGCATCAGATCATAACATCCATTTATACTAACATTTGAAGGACTCACCTTTGTTTTCTTTCTTATCCATCACCCTTGTGTATACTAGTGCAATCAAGTCTCTCACTTGGGATCTGCACCATCAACAATTGGCTAGTGTTAGTGCTAGAGAAGTTCATATCTGAAAGATTGCACTGGACCAAAGTAGGTTACTGGACTCATCACTGCTAGCTCTAGCTAACACCTGCCTTGTTCTAGAATCTTTCATGACATTTAATATGAACAATATGAAATAATTGTATGTGTTATGCTTGTACTGGATAGGTTCAAGTCGTAGCCTCAAAGAATAGTGAGTTCAAGTTTCGAGTGAAGCAAGAGGTCTAGTCAGACAGACTGAAAAGATGAGATCCACAAATCAGATATGATTAAGGAGATCTAGCTTAGGGTTACAAGTACGCTACTGATGGTTTATATATCCCTTGTGGTAGGAATGGAAGATCAGAATGGGAACACCTTGGGAACCATCAGTACAGCCAAGCGCAGTCCGTAGCAATCATAGGAATGCACAGCATCAAAGATATGGATGAAACAAAATATGAAATGAGGCTATGAAGGATGAAACGATGACTGTGGATGAGTCAAGAAATATAAGTCATTGTAAAAGAAATAGAGTTCATGGTTATGTCAGAATGTATGACCAATAGAAGAAAAAGAATAGTGCAATGAGTATGAACAGAATGAAACGGAGTATAGTGCACCCACAGATCAAGGCAAGTTGTAACATTACCTTCGGTCTATCCTGAAGACTACCAGGTCTTCAACCATTGATCTGGTCTAGTCAGTCCTGGGTGGGGGATCCTGTTTCGTTAGCCTGGCCAGCATCATCTGCAATCTCTCCATCAGCAGAATCATGCAAAGCCAGGTCCTCCACTTGCTGCTCCAGGTCATAAAGGTAGATACCTTCGTCATTGGTGGGCATTCTAGTAGGAGAGTCCTGAATGATGTGTGCGATGCAAGGCGTAAGTTGAGGGGAGGTGGGGGAATAAGTGCTAGGAGTAGGAGAGGTGGATCGGTCAATGATATGAGTGGGGGGAGGAGGTACTGGAAGAGGAGGGGGAGACGAACAATACTCCTGGTGATGCTCGCGGACAAAATCAATGACAGCATGGAAGTTCAACTCATAGAGAGCGTTTAAGAGATCTCTATTCTGGGTGCAGAGGGCATGTCCAGCAAGTGTCAGGTTGAAAAGTCCGGTGGCCTGAGTGGGTAGTAAAGTCGACAAGGCTACGTTCATCTGGAAAGAGCAGATGAGGAGATGGAAGATCAATTGTTCATCTAGAAGATGAGAGAGGGGTTCTGTGAAAGATCTATCATGAAGGAATCAGTTGATGTGGACATAGTTGAGTTCAGAAGATTCTTGACAGTGGAAGATATAGGGAGGAAGGAGGGAAAGGTGACAGTCAGTGGAGAAAGTTTTGATCTGGGAAAGTTCAATGGCCATGGCAAAGACGTTTGGCTGCTAAGAGGAATTGGGTGGAGATGTGGGCGACTGTTGGCCAAACTTTCGGATATTGTCATTTATAATCCCCTAAGATGTCCTTGGCGTTGGACAGGTTCCATTCTGGTTCCCAGGAGTTGTCACTGGAGGGATAGCCTTTCCATCTGATCAGGAACTGGCAATGTGATGGGGTTCCCCTGTGGCATAGCATGGCCTCAACTTCATATTGTTCCTCCCCTCCGATCAGATTGGGCGGTGGTGTTGGGAAGTTCCTGCCGTGAGTCTCAGTTTCAACATAAGGGGATAGAAGAGAGGTGTGGAAGACGTTGTGAATTCACCACATCTTGGGGAGTCGGAGCTGGTATGTGATAGGGGAAAGCACTTTAACAATAGTGAAGGGTCCTTCTCTTTTTGGTAAGAACTTCAGGTCAGGAGCAGCTTGGTTGAGATTTCTTCCTTCCAACCATACTTTATCTCCTTTTTCAAATGAGGTAAAGGAGACGTGTTGCCAATTCTTCATTGTTTGCCATGTGAGGTCATGTGCAGCAAGAGCCTCATTCCTGGCCGCAGTCAGAGCTTTGATCCGATCTTCTGCAGCAGGAAAGTTTGATTCAGTGACAAGGTCAGGGAAAGATCGGGGTTCATAGCCCATCATGAGAAAGAAGGGTGACTGGCCTGTGACAGAGTGGGGTCGATGATTGTGGGTGAATTCCGCCATCATGATAGATTCAGCCCAAGTCTCAGGTCGATTTCTGTAGTAGATGTGTAGGTAGGTCTCTATCTCCTGGTTGACTCTTTCAGTTTCTCTGTCAGTCTGTGGGTGGTACACTGTTGAAAGGAAAAGATTGTAATGTAGTAATCATCCAAGTTCTTTAGCAAAAGAAAAAGCAAACTGGGGTCCTCAATCGGAGATGATTTTATCATAAAGTCCAAAGCATTTGAATACTTTTTTGAAAAATAAAATCGCAATTCCTTCAGCTGTAACTGTTTTTGTGGTAGGGCAAAGAATCACCCCCTTCATAAGGCCATGGTTGACCACAACCAAAAGGGAATCGAAACCTAAAGAAAGAGGAAGATCAGTAATAAGGTCACAAGAAAGTTGCTGAAAGGGTCAGGAGGTGGCAGAAGGGATAGGTAAAAGTGGAGGAGTGGTAGGATGGGTACGGGTCTTATTCTGCTGGCAGACAGCACACCCGTCTACATAGGAGTGAACGAAAGAAGCAAGGCCTGGCCACCAGAATTTGGAAGCAACTAAAGAACAGGTTTTAAGAACACCCGGGTGGCTGGCAGAAGGGTGATCATGGTGGTGAGCCACAATTTGCCTGTGGAGGTCAGTGTCATTTGGGACATAGAGACGGTCCTGGAAGGAGAGAATTTTACCATCAAACTTCCAATCTGACAGCTGAGAGCGGAAGCAGGCAGGTAGGTTCTCCATGGTCTGCAGGGAGTCTAAAATGAGAGGGTCAACAGCAGACGACGATGACAGCTTATCATGCAAGGCAGTATCAATCAGGGAGACAAACAGGTCAGGGGGAAGGAGAATGGCATGGGCATTGTCATTCAAGGCATTGGGGGAGACAAGATCTGGTCAACGAGAGAGGGCGTCAGGGGCAGACAAAGAGGAACCCAGAACATGGTGGATTTTGAGGTTGTAATCCTGGATGTCCAGAAGCCAGTGGGCTTGGCATTGGTTCAGCTTCCGCGGTTCCTTGAAGTAAGTAAGGTTCTTGTGGTCAGTAACAATCAGAACAGGAAGAGTGGAGCCCTGCAAGTAATGCTGCCAGGTCTTGAGAGTGCGGATCACCGTCAGTAGTTCTCTGTCATAAATGTTGTAATTCCGTTCAGAGGAAGAGAAGGTTTGGGAAATGTATCTGCAGAGATGCCAGTCGCTATTACCATCCTGTTGGAGGAGTAATCCTCCTGACGCATCAGTAGCAATTGCAAATTGCCTAGAGGTGTCAGGGATATGCAGAATGGGTTCAGAGAGGAAAATGTCCTTTAATTGTTGGAAAGCAGCAATGCAGCCGTCCGTCCAGGCCCAGGATGCATTCTTTTTTGTAAGATCAATGTGTTCTTTTTTGTAAGATCTAAGAGTGGTCGTGCAATATTGGAGTATTTCGGGATAAACCGTCTGTAGAAGTTAGCGAAACTGAGGAATGATTGTATGTCTTTGACTTTGGTAGGGGTTGGCCAGTCAGCTATATCTTTTAATTTGACTGGGTCCATGGCAAGACATCCAGGTTGGGCTATCATTCCCAGGAATTCAACTTGTTTGACATTGAATTTACATTTCTCCAATTTCAAATGAAGGTTGAGTTTCTTCATTCGTTGAAGGACTCATTTCATTTGTTCTTTGTGGGTTTTCTTATCTGGGGAGAAAATCAGGAGATCGTCCATGTAGATAATCAACCATCCTTCTGCGATCATATCTTGGAATGAGTTGTTCATAAATCTCTGGAATGTAGGGGGAGAGTTAGTTAGTCCAAAAAACATGATGGTTGGTTCAAAGAGTCCTTGATGAGTGATGAAGGTGGCTTTCCATTGGTCACCGTCCTTTATACACATGTTGTTATATCCCCACCATATGTCGAATTTGGTGAAGATCTTAGCTCCTCATAGTTTGTCTGTCAGGTCAGAGATGAGTGGGAGAGGATAAGCATTGCATATGGTATGTTTGTTCAAATATCTGTAGTCTTGACAAGGGCAGAGGCCTCTGTCCTTCTTTTTCACAAAGAAAAAGGGGGAGGCTTGAGGAGAGTTGGATGGTCAAATCTTCCCTGAGGCTAGATTTTCATCGATAAAAGTATCAGCAGCAGTCCTTTCATCTGGGGATAGAGGATAGATTTTGGATACTTTGGGGACAAAAGTCTCATCCAACTGGATGGCATGATCATATAATCTAGAGGGGGGAATGTGATCAGCAGCTTTCTTGGTGAATACTTCTCTGTATGCTTTGTATTGAGGGGGAAGTTTGACTGCAATTTTGTTGGCATCCATAGCTAGTTGGGTAGAAGTGGTGGTCTTTTGAACTATCCACTCCAAGCAAAGTGTGGTTGGCATGTTTGGGAAATATTAGGTCATGGGTTTCTGTATTCTGTTGATAGTGTAAGTGTAATATGCTCATTTTGTATACCTTTCTGCTGTCTCGTAATTAACATAGTCCAGGACTGCCATCTGTTCATCTTCTGAGGCGAAGTAATGTTTCATTGGTGGAGGGACATTAATTTTCATTCCCTTCAATAGGTAGGTTGCTCGAGCACCTTGGTGGGTAAGGTAGAGGTCAAGAGATCGATCCTTTTTCTGATCTATTTCAATAGTGTGCTTTTTTCAATTAATTCTCAGTTGGGTGGATTTGAACCATGGCATCCCTAAGATTACATTTTCTCTTCCACATTGCATGACATAGAGGGTGACTTTCTGCGTAGTGGTCCCAATTTGAAGGAAGAGATTCATGATATACTTGATAGGTCCTTGTTTATTCAGGGAATGGTCTGCGTTTCAGACGTTAACGGAGTTCAGGAGTTGTTCAACTGGGAGTTTGTGTTTCTTTACAAAGTCCCAATCTATACAAGAGATATCTGTCCTACTGTCGATCAGAGCAGATGTGTCAACGGTTTTCAAGGTGCTTCCTGCATTGATAACTCGTATGGGTAATGTCAAGGCATGAGTATCTTTGTTGGCAATAAATACAGGAGAGCATATGGTAGGAGGGTCAGGCATCGACTCAAGCCCTCCTTTTAAAAATCCATTGAATCATCTTTAAGAATCCTAGTGATAAAGGTGGTATTGTCTTCTTCTTTCACCTTTTCTATCTTCATGACTCCTTTTTCCTCTACTGCTTGTACCTTCCTTTCTTCCATCTTCTTTGCCAGCCCAGGGTGATTTGGGCAGTCTCTGGCTAAGCCAGATTTCCCGCATTTAAAACAAAGTCCTTTCTTTATCCTTTCTTCCTGTTCAGAGGGGGAGAGTTGTATAGAGTTGACATCCATCACATTCAGGTCACATATCTTTGGTGTATGAGTGTATCAAGGGGTGGTTGTTGTGGTGGGGTGATGCGTTCCGGTTCTAGAGACAATAGTGCGAGATCAGTTCCAATTATTGTGAAGGAGTTCAGCCTTCGCACACCATTCCTTGAGCATTCCAGGAACAGTTTCAGATTGATAAATGCATCGCATAAGGGCAGGTTGGAGCCCCTCTGCAAAAAGCCTGCAGAGGACCATCTGATTGCTAAGTCCAGCCTGTGCTGCCAATGCTTTGAAAGAGGCGATATACCCAAGGACATCCTCCTTCTTTTGTGCCAATCCTTGAAGCTGGTAAAGTGCATCCCCTTTAACATCAGTGGTCTGAAACATATTGTCCAATAGATTGTAAAAGTCCAACCATGTCCCGAAGGATTGGTTCTTTATTCCTTCTTCAATAAATGAAGAGGCCTATTCTGCAGCTATCTCTTTCTTACAGTAAGATAGAGTCAATGTGATTTTCTTTTCATCATCAGAGTAGATATGATTATTGATCATGATATAGAGGAGAACCGAGTTCTTCTAAGCACAGTACTTGGTTTTAGTTCCATCGAAGTCATCAGGTTTAGCTAGGGAGAGCTCCTTCCCAGAGGATGTCACGATGGTCAGTTGAGAAGAGGTTTGGGGAAGGATGGTTGTCAATTGTTGGGAAGATTGGGAGGAAGGAGCTACTCCAGTCATGGGATTCATTCCAGAAGGTCCAGACATTGTAGGAGGTGATGGAGAAGGTGTTTGAGGAGGGGTGAAGAAGAGGGGGTTTCGGCCAAGAGGTGGTCTAGAGGTCTTTGGTCCTTTCTGGTGGGGATTAGCCCACAGTGGGTTCGGGTTCAACGAAATCTTGGTAGTCCTTGCAGAGGCAAGGGTTCAGAACTAAGCTAGATCTTTTGTTATGCTTGTACCAGGTAGGTCCAAGTCGTAGCCTCAAAGAACAGCGAGTTCAAGTTTCAAGTGAAGCAAGAGGTCTAGTCAGACAGACTGAAAAGACGAGATCCACAAATCAGATATGATTGAGGAGATCTAGCTTAGGGTTACAAGTACACTACTGATGGTTTATATATCTCTTGTGGTAGGAATGGAAGATCAGAATGGGAACACCTTGGGAACCATCAGTACAGCCAAGCGCAGTCTGCAGCAATCATAGGAATGTACAGCATCAAAGATACGGATGAAACAAAATATGAAACAAGGCTATGAAGGATGAAACAATGACTGCAGATGAGTCAAGAAATCTAAGTCATTGTAAAAGAAATAGAGTTCATGGTTATGTCAGAACATATGACCAATAGAAGAAAAAGAATAGCACAATGAGTATGAACAGAATGAAACAGAGTATAGCACACCCACAGATCAAGGTGAGTTGTAACAGTATGTTACATGGTCTGTCCACTTCATGAACAATGGAAACAACATTCTTGTTTGTTACCTGGAGAGTGGATTTGTGTATGTATAAGACATCTACACTATTGTTGTACTTGAATATTGTGCAGTCTTTGCTATTCAGTTGAACCCTGGGATTTGAAATGGCAGAAGAAGATGAATGGTTGGATGTATGTCTTTGGTGTTCAAGTAGTTGTAGCAATGTTACTAAGGTTTCTATAGCAGTGATAGCTACTTAGATGGCCAGCAGTTGCTAATATATAACTTGCACAATGGTGTTGACAAGTATGTGATTCCTACTTTGTACTGGTCCCAAAGCTATCACCATGGAATCCTTATCAACATCCCCCTTCAACATATAGTTCTTTGAGAGTCTGGTACAGTTATTATTGGAGGTGATAATAGTTTTGTGTGTATCTTTGACTATCAGAGTGGTGCTTTGCATGAGATGCTTGATCATGGGAAAAGTAAGTTTACTGTACTTAGATATCTGTTTCACTAAATGTTTCCCTTCTCTAAAAAGGGATCTTGTTCCTGAAGTGCCCATATGTAATTCTAAACTATTCATTATGCCAATTGTTTATCTGGGCCATAGTCCTTTAAAGGCTCTTAAGGGTCTATGATTATCACAGGCAGTGCATTAGATAGTCACAACAGTATTAAAGTCTGAACCCAGGATCATCTGATATAGTTTCCCCCTCCCCTCCATAGCTGATTCTCAGTTCTTTTGTAGGCTGAGAATACACTGCTCATGGTCACTGCAGACTCTCAAGCATCTGGTATATTGCTTGCCCTCCTGTATATCTTAGTTAATGATATGGTAACAGCCTACCTCCCTAGATACTTGTCTGGCAATCTTCTGCTTGACAATCCCATGTCTCTTTGAAAATCCAAAGGCTAGTACTATATACTATGTATACAAATTACTACTTGATGGGATTCCCATGCTCTTGTGTAGTAACATTGTATGCTTGTACCACCACTTGTACCATGTGTCCCAAATAGGCAGGCACAACAAAACCTCCACTTCCACCAGTTTACCTCTCTCTTTTCTACTTTTTGCATATGTAATCTGTTAATGGAAAGTAAGTTTTGTCCACTTGTGTTGCTACCCTCAACTCATGGGTACTCAGGATGACCTTTATATCTCACCATTTAACTAGTAGATTTTGAATTCACATCCTTTTGAATCCCCACTGACACTTCCCTAGCAGCAGCATCCAGTCTATTGGACAATCCACAAGCATGGACATTAGTCCTGCAGTTGGCAGAAGATAGGATCACTTTCCCCCAGCTTGTTGAGTCAATGGCATGTTTTGGTGATCACTATGATCCTACTGAGTAGCAAGATCTATTCAACCAAATATTTCTATTTTCAGACCCAGGTGAAGATATTGAGGATGCAGACTATGTTCACATGGCTATCACTGCTGTCAAGGCAGAGACAGTCTCTCATGGAGTTACTATGGCTTAACCCAGGCTTTCCATTGCTCAATCACCAGTGGCTAACAGTAAAAATATAGGCAAGTAGAAGGCTGTCAACAGTCCACAGCATACCCAGATGAAGAAACAAATTCACCACCCTTCTATCAATAGGTTCCTTGACATTAAAGTACATATTGAAGATGAAGATGAGCTTTTGGATGATGAAGAGAACACAAGTGAGTGCTAGTTTTCTTCCTCCTTCATTAGCAGCTAACATTTTCTTGGAGCCTTTTATTGTCACAGATGACACTCATTTAGATAGTGTCCCCTGATATGCCCCTCCACTAGAGAGAGTATATCTGGTCTCTCAGTATTCTGGCCCTTCAACATACTCAAGTGCAGTTGATAAGATTGTACATCAATTTATGCTGTTATCCCTGGAAGATCTCAATGATACCAAGTATGACTGACTGCATGATGAATTTTTTGGCATTGCTCAAGATAAAGATCAAGAAGAAGAAAAAGAAGGCCTTGAGGCAGAGTTCAATGGAAGCCTCATAAAAATTTTAGATGGGCCTAGAGTGTAGGGAGTCATTCAAGAGTGGTTATATGAGACATTAAGCTACCTTACACTACTTGAATTGATTGACCTCCAATACAATCATAATCTCAAGATACAATACTGGGAGGAATTCCTATCACACTTAGTGTTCATCATGGATTTAGATCAACATGAGTCATTTTTTCATTCAGTTCCCCTTGTGGATCACCCCATGTGTTGCACCAAATATTAATCAAAAGTTGAAATGCCTGCCAGCTTGTCTCCAACTTCAGCCCCACCAGCTGTCAAGACCACAGACTACACAGAGATGTGGGTGGTAAACATTGTACCTCATAAGTCTTGATTAGATTGGGCATCATGTGTATTAAACCAGCTTTGGATCTTCCATCAACTATATTGTCAATGCTTGGAAGAATGCACCAATATGTAGTATCTTCATTTCTGGTCTGCTACTGATAAGGCTAAAGATCAATCAGTTCAAGCTGATCTCCATCCCTTCTCCATCCCAGATCTCACTCCACATTATTTCTCTGGTAGACCCACCCTTTATTGAAATCACTCTCAAAAAATACAATTGACTTTATTGGAAACCAGATGACCATGTCAAGATTCTGGACTTGACCCTTGGCAACAAGTTGGGTAGATTGGTCAACATTGACATTGAGAACCAATGTGTAATAGTATGCCCTCTTGATGATCCAGAGGAATATGAGCACCCTCTCTCTTCATTAAATCATCACAATCATATAGAGGATATGGTCTAGATCATTTCTGACCCATTTTGTGACCTGGGATTTATTCACTATCAGAATCTGGGTCATTTTGGAATCATATACAATGTTGATCCACTATTTGATGACATCACAGTCATGGATATACTAAAGAACCAGGTATTATATTTAGTGCAAATGTGTGTATGGTTCTGATGCATTATAGTTTCAAATACCTGGATTCCTCTTAGAGTCTTACATTCCAGATCAACCACTTTATGCACTGTTTGGTATGCTTGTATAGCCTATCCCCAATTGTAACAAGACAGTTCAAATTGGTGATCTAGTGGATATTGTCAACATGAGCTGTGGATACAATCAAGGATACATTACCCAAGTCTAGCAACTTGAAGGTACCCTCACATTTGCATCTGAGGAGAGAGATAGCACTGGTCAGCAGCTCAAGGTTCCCATCTCAACCATACATATTACTCCTGATCATTGTACCTAGAGATTTACAGCTGACTGTAGATACAATGTAAGGCCAGGCAATGTCATTATTATTGTGAAAGGAGATTACATGGGGAAAATGGGTACAATCACTAATGTCTTGTTAGAGGAAAATTCATTAGTCATTGCATGCCATCTGGATTCTCAAGTGAGTTTAATGGGTATTTGTGACATTACTGTAGCTAATTGGGACATGTTTTAGGTTTCTATCACCATTCCAATCAATCAGTGTACATGCATGAATGGTCATAACAAAAACAGCCTTCATCACAAGAAAGAAGTGCTTATCATTTCAGGCTCAAACAAGGGCTGGCAGGGCACTTTGGTCAGCAGTGGACCAGGTACTTGTGTTGTCACACAAGGCTTGTAAACTCTTGAAACATATAACAAGGACCACATATTTGTCTGATATGCTTTCTATCTCCCTGGCATTTCTATGAGTACTAACCTCATTTCAGTACACTTGCTGGGAGACTGCTGACCCCCTTTTAAGCTCTTCATGTCTCTGATGTATTTACTTGCACAGTGATCTCAGATGCTTCTAAAAGAGAGAAAACACCTGATCCTGAGCTTTGGGTTGATCCAGTTGCAAATGCTGAGCTGCAGACAGATCCCACTGGTGAATCAAATCCATGGATGGTTGATGAAAGCAACCATGAAGACTTCACCAGAAATCCCTAGAAATTCACATGTAAGCACTTCACCTTTACTTAATATTCACAATGCTCACTGCACTGTTCAGGTCATGATTTTATACTACATCCCAATATCAGTAGGTCATTGGAAACAGTGTGGACAGTCTTCCAAATTTCACTCAGGTGGCAAGATACCTACTCAGGGTGTCTTGCAAAGGCAGAAGTCCCCACCCCATTTGAAACAACATCTGAGCCTGTTCCTCCTGGCCACTTGGCTGTTTGCCTCACTTCTCAGACAAAAGGTGCACAACTCTTGAAAGAGACTATCCCTGAAACATCATTGGAGATTTACCAGCTAGTAAAGAAGTACACACTGTATATGGTGATCAAAGGTGTACCAGGAGGAGAACTAACTGGTTCTTTACTGAGTGTACTGAGAGTCTCCATCAAAGACAAGAGAGTGGACATCCAACAACTAGATAGCACTCCTGCAAGTGAAAGTTCACTTCCTTTCAATAGGGTCATCATAGTTGAGACACCATAAGTTATATACTATTCTGATTATGTAGCTATATAATGAAATCATGCTTCTCCTGAGTCACCTGATTGTGAGGAAAAAGTGGTCAGGCTAGGTCATCACTTTGCTTCACAATCAATTCACTTTATAACAATTTGCTTATTCACAAAACCTAGGTACAGTGTAGTACTTGGTAGATATTGTGATGGTTACTATGGAAAAATAGAACAGTTTCCAACAGAGACAAGGGACCATGATAACAGACCACAAATTTCATCCCAACCCCCAGGCATATAATAGGATTGTTAGTCTGGATACACAAATGAGAACATAGATATTAAATCAATCAGAGAAACATACATGCAAGAACAATTGGCTGATCCAGACAATTGTAGCCATTGCATTGTACAGTCCATCCAACCAAGCTCATTGAACCTCACCAAATATACCACCCTAGGAAACACAGCACAGGAAACAACATTGTCTATTATCAAGTCAGTAAAAGTTATCCCATGCTAACACTGTGTATATCTTGTCAATGCATTTTGTTAGGGACATTCAAGGCAATCCAGAGACCTATAATTGATTGTCTTATTCACTCTCAGTCCAATTTCATCACAGAAAGCTTAAGTTAAATCTTCATGGTAGATCATATAAACATCAGGATTAATCTGTATTGACAGAAAGTCAGTGCAGTAAAGGTATGTTTGGTGTGGAGGCTCACAGGATCTATATTCATTAATTCAGAGTAATCAACAAATTCTTGTGATTCTGTGGGATGAATCTGTTATAAAAGGAGGTCATCTGAGGTGGATGGATTACTTGACCTGGTGGGTATGGTGCTCAGGAATTGTTCCATGGAGTGCAGAGAATGCAGGCAAGAAGGATACCTTCTATAGGGAAGGTAGTGAGCAGGAGTGTGAACACAATGATAAGGATGCTACATAATAATACATTTAAAGATTTACCAATGCTCATTGATCTTATAGATTTGCCATGCTGAATAGACATTAAAAACATGGGATGAAGAGAATCAAAATCAGACACACCACATGCAATACAGACAATGAATCCTAGAATAAGGAGTTGTAGAA
The DNA here is from genome assembly GCA_038094015.1 of Phylloporus cf. gajari. Classification (NCBI taxonomy): domain Eukaryota; kingdom Fungi; phylum Basidiomycota; class Agaricomycetes; order Boletales; family Boletaceae; genus Phylloporus; species Phylloporus cf. gajari. The sequence goes on along the minus strand of JBBPTF010000099.1, from coordinate 17,845 downwards.
TAGAACCATTCTGATCAGAAACAATATCATCAGTGTTATGCTTGGTCTGGGTAGGGCAAAGCATAGCCTCAGAAAAACCTAAGATGAGGTGCTAGTTGATTAGTTGTCAACTAGGTTGAGGTAACCAGACAACGATAGTTGACTAGTCCTAAGTAACCAGATGATTGGTTGTCACCAGGTCTATATGTACTCTTAGTATGGACTCATTCACAAGACAGTGAACTTGGGTCTTTAAACTGACATCCAAAGATGACAGGAATTGAGGAGAGTTCTGAGGACAAGCTACCCATTCAGAGCATGGATAGAGGCTCAAAGAGTCAAGGAATGATAAGGGAAAAAGGGGGTACAGTGAACTCAAAAATCCTTTCAATACTAACCTTGATAGCAGTGTGCAAAGCATACTGCCAAACACTGTGAGAATCATATTTACCTTTGGTGGAGTTATAAATAGTACTTACTCTTGGCTACAAAATTGTCTCTTAGGTCATGTGATTTGGTTCACATACTGTGGAGATGTCATGATCATCATTTTTTATCTAAGCCTATCTCTGAACTCCGCTTTTTATATTCTCGATCTCCAGTGTGTTTTCTATCTTATCACACCCAGAGATAGTAGGACTTTGTTTCATCTTGATCTCTTGTCTATTAGTAAGCCTTCACCATATTTAGTAGCTTACCATATTTAGACATTCTTCTGCTGTGCCTGCATTTCATGCACAGCTCCAGTTCTAGAGTAACCAGAGTACAGCTCTGGCACATGTTACCTCTGACCTTAGACTTAGTAATTTCTTACAAAGACACTCATCAGTCTTACAAATCCGTAGCCCCAATCTCCATATAAATAGTATACTCATAGTCTGTACATACTTCAGTTTGAATATTAAATTAGTTTCTACTCCTTCCTCTTACTTGAGTACTTAAGTACTCTCCTCTGATTACCTCCAACCTCCGACTCAAATATAGGACAGGACTTTGACAAGGGCGCACCACATAAGGTGAAGCCAATGTCCCATCTGTCCAGAACTCCAAAGTTTTGGAGTTCCTCTCAGGAGTCGACCCAGACTTAACAGTATATTTGAACTCCCACTTGTCACAAGTCCTCATGGCCACTTGCACAAAAGCAAAGTTAGCAGCACAAAAGCTCCCTAGTACAGACCCAACCCTGGCCCCAAGAGAAGGCAGCATATCAGTCGTTGACATCCTGCTTAGGGACACAAGCAGCAGATGTTTCAGTTTCACTGCCTGTCTGCAGACACACGACTCCATCTCCACTGTAGGATTCCTCAAAAGACCCTCATCTTCACCCCCCACAACTGCCACTAGAGCTCCTGTGAATGTAGCAACTCCACCTAGTTGTTGATCAGACAACATTTATGGGACTCCAGCAGCAGATAAACCCTCCGAAAGTCCATTAGACCAAGGAAGGAACCCTGGAGATGACCCTGGAGATGCCTCGGATGAGGATGAGATCAATGAGCTAGTCCATAGCTACTCAATGAGCCCCAAAGCTCATGTACCAAAAGATGCCCTCACCCACTTGGCTAATGCCATAGAAAGTCTAGCCAAGTCCTCCCAGCGTCCCTCCACCTCTGAATCAAGCCAGTGAACTAAAGTCCAAGAACTGGACCAGTTTGATGGTACTGATCCTCACAAACTCTGAGTGTTTCTCGTGCAATGTGAGTTAAACTTCCAGGACCAACCCAGAGCCTTCACATTGGACCAAGCAAAAGTCACTTTTGCCCAATCATACCTAAAGGGGATCATCCTCAAATGGTTCGAGCCCAATCTCCTAGAAATGGTAGATCCAGACCTCCATCCGATCTGGATGGACAACTACAAGGAGTTCATCAAGAAACTCCAGACGAATTTTAGTCTGTATGATCCAGTAGGAGATGCCGAGCATCAATTAGATCACCTGTCGATGAAGGACAGACAGCGCATAAATAAGTACATCGTGGAGTTCAATCACCTTGCCTCTCAAGTCCAAGGCTACGGAGGAGGCGCCCTCCAGCACCATTTCTATAACAGTCTGTCAGACCGTATCAAGGATGAAATCTCCCATATTGGCAAACCTCTGACAATAGAAGGGCTCCGCACCCTTGCCCATGCTATAGATGCTTGATACTGGGAACGCAAGTCTGAGGTCAATTGCCAGGCCAAGCCTACAACCTCCTCCTTGAAGAACTCCAACAAGCCTTCTGCCTCGTTCTCCTTCACACCTAGCTCTGGTGGCTCGAAAGACTCCAGGGACTCCAAGGAGTCCAAGGGAAAAGCCACCCCCACAACTCCAAAGCTCGACCTCTCCTCCAAATTAGAGAGCGACAGCAAACTCACTGCCACAAAGCACAAAAGGCCCTTTGACAATAAACTTTGCATGTTCTGTGGAAGCGGCAGACACATGGCCAAGGAATGCTCTAAGTCCACCTCCAGAGCATCCAAAGCTTGCGCTGCCTCTACCAAGACTCCAGAAACTCAACCAGAGGTCTCCTCAGAGACAAAAAATAATCAGCAATCTCTGTGACTCCATACGGGTAGGAGGTCGTGTTGAACCTGACTGTGTACCCAAGGAGATCAGACTCAACACATCTGCTCTCTCCGATCCCAAGTCCCTTATGCCCTCCATCTCTTTAGCTTCTTATCCTTTTCATTCATTCTCCGCTCTCATAAACTCTGGCTCCTCCGATTGTTTTATAGATACAGCATTTATTAATGAACATAATCTTTCAACTTACCCCATGCCTCTGCTACAACTCCACCTCTTTGATGGAACCTCAAACTCCACCATTACTCGAGCAATCAATCTCCATGTCTATTTCGAAACCGGTGATATCACTCCAACAACATTTTATGTCACTCCATTGGATGGCTCCTGCTCCCTTGTACTTGGACACAACTGGCTCACCTGCTACAATCCGTTGATTGATTGGGTTTTGAGCAGTATCTCTTTCTGTTCACCTGAACAGCCTATGCTAACAAAGCTGAGCTCTCCTCTGCAGCCTCTGACCCCTCTGGTCAAGGCTGAAACTCCATCTCCTGATCCACCGAGTTTCTCCAACCACAAGGCTCCCCATATTGCACTAATAAGTGCACCTGCGTTTGCTCTGGCCTGTCGTCTAGAAAGCTCCATGCAGTATAGCCTGCAACTCCGTCCTCAAGATACCCACCTATGCTCCACCTTTTCTGAGCCTGAAGAAATCAATCTCTCTGGAGTTCCTCCAGAGTATCATGACTTCACCAATGTTTTCAGTAAGCAAAGGACTGACACCCTAGCGCCCTGTCGTAAGCATGACCTCAAAATCAAACTTGAAGAAGGAGCTAGTCCTCTACTGGGTACCACCTACTCCCTTTCTCCCTCCGAACTTGAGTCCCTCTGAGTGTTCCTCAATGAGTATCTCTCCATCAGATTTATCCATCCCTCCTCTTCCTCCCATGCCACTCCAGTCCTCTTCGTCCACAAAAAGGATGGTTCCCTCCACCTCTGCATTGACTTCAGGGGACTGAACAAGATCACGAAGAAAGACTGCTACTCACTGCCCCACATCTCTGATCTCCTTGATGCTCCGAGCCTGTTATACTTGGTCCGGGTAGGGTGAAGTGTAGCCTTAGAAAAGCCTGAATGAGGAGTCGAGGGTACAAGGTGTCTATCAGGAGTAGGCCAATAGAGTCACTAGGCAACAGTTAAGTAACTAGGACTATCAAACCAGGCGATGACAGTCAACTGGGTCTAGGGTAACCAAAAGGTGAATGGCGGATCGGTGGAGTAGGGGGCTAGAGGCTAGAGGTCGAGGCGAAGGGCAAGAGGCAGAGGCAGTGCAGTGCTTAGTCAGCGCAGTCCTATGGCCGCGCTAGCAGTGTTCGTAGCAGTCATCGTGTCAAGCAAGCCAGCAGTCAGCCGAGAGCAGCCAGTCCAGCTGTCTCCATCGTGGTGACGAGAGTGGTATACAAACCAATGCAACAGTACAACACAACACGTCCGAGGGTGTGGCAACACCTCGTGGACACACGCACTGCCCCAGCAGACACATGTGTCCAGCTGGAACAACACCTAGCTAAGTACAACCACACAGTACACTGCAAATTGAATCAAACTGCCTCTGTTCAGCAAAAAGATACTACGATGAGACAGTAGAGGCCGTTTCATCAAACAGGCCGCAGAGTCCTCACCCGGAGATACCACAACGGAATCGTCGCTGCTAGACACACTGGAAATAGAGCGGTACCCTCTACCCACGTCAGACAAAGAAATCGCTCGGGCACTTGCACCAGACTGCATGCGAGCAGGAGATAGTACATCCTCAGAACCACGCAATCATTCCAACAGCACAGAATCCACAAACTCAGACTTCTGGTCAAACGCACAACGCCATGTCATTGCACCACCTATAATCGTAACCCAACCACCCACATCCCCACCATCACCAAACCCTCAGCCAATAAGGACGCACAAAACTATGGAACAAGTGAAGTCGTTCTGGGGCAATGGCAGACCCGACGAAAATCTGTAAGAATTCTTAAAGCACTTCAGAAGAGCCATGGTACAGAACTCGATTATAACTGACACACAAAGGATAGCTATGCTGGACTACTATCTAGCGGGAGGATCTAAAGTGGAAGAGTGGTACAAAGCGCTCAACAAGAAGAATATAGTAAACACGTGGGACAAACTGGTAGAAGAATTTGAGAAACGATGGCCCCTGATCGCGCGCACAGTCAAAATGGTGGCAGAGCACCAGGAAGAGCTGATGAAACTGAAACTTATGGATGTGGAAATCACAACCACGGTCACAGTGGGAGGGGTTGAGGCATGGAGCCGTGTCATATGGGCAAATAAAGCAATGAGACTGGCAAAAGATGCCGATATCGCCACAGGAAACTCATACATCTGGATGGTACGTGACAACCTACCAGACGTGCTCAAAGAACAGCTAAGCGCAGACTACAAAACCTGGGAGGCGTTCACAAAGGCGGTCAGGGAGATGGATGCGCAAAAGCTGAAAGATGGAAAGAAGAAGCAGGAGAAGCACGAGAGGGAGATGAAAGCACTGAAAAGCGAACTTGCGCAGCAAAGACAACGTCTAGAAACGCCACGCCATGTAGACCACGTCAGAATGGTCACCACACAGCTACGCAATTTCAGCATAGGAACCCCAAAGACAATCACAACGGACGCCCCACATCAGGGCTCACAATATGTATCACACCCACGACAGACAGGCACAGGTGGCAGAGTGACAGCGCTCCCCACTGAGGCGCAACGTGACATCATACGCACAAACCTCAATGCACTGCCACACCACCCTAGCACAGAGACGGGCAGAAATGCATACAGAGAACAAGTCAAACAATGGGAGACGAACAATGGACCCGCAGCCCGCATCACAGAACACATGCCCTTTCTGCTATGACCAGGTACAGCAGACATCTGCTCGGGGGAATGTTTCCGCTGCGGAACACATGGACATAGCGGACGTGACTGCGCAGTACTGGAGGACAGCCCAAACAGGCTGGACCGCAGAGAGACCATATGGCACTCACTCTGCCAGTGTTTAATAGGACCGGTCAACAAGAATACCGCCCACGAGATTAACCTAGTCATGGCAGAAGAGGGAAACGAATGAGGGCTGGTGTCACAAAGGGTGGGACGACAGCCCAGGTCATTGATGATCTTGTTACTATATCTAGCACAACTGCCCTGACCAGTTGTCCATAAATCTTGTACATATATGCCGAACAAACTAACCATCAGCCTCTACTCCACCAGCACAGAACACCTAGATGTGGCGAAGCACGCACAACCCTTCCTACACCAAATCTGCATAATCAGACCACAAGGTGAGCAAACGAGGATACGCGCACTATTCGATGATGGGGCAATGGTCAGCGCAATGTGTACATTGGTGTTCAACAAGGTCAAACACCGCCTGCACAATGTCACAACATCAAATCAATGCCTATGAATGGCTAATGGAACACTACTACGATTGGAAGCAACATGGTCAGGAACCATAGATGTAGAGGGAATCCATGCAACCGGAACATTCGAAGTATTCAATTCACACGGTGGGTGGGCCTTCTTGTTTGGAAAACCGCTACTAGCTATGTTCAAGGCCATCCATGACTATGATCGGGACATGATCACAATACGTGATAAACACACAGAGGCCACCATTAGTAACCAAATAAGTGCGGAATGACATCGGCTGATAATGGGACAAAAGCCTACGCTGGACATCAAACAGCAACTGGACAACACAACCAGAACCAAAACAGCAGAGCCAAGTACGCCGCCAGTTATGATCCTAACTGACAAACACATAGGCTCGGAACCACCAAAGGCGGAACCCAAGAACGACCAGAATACGCCAAAAGATGACAATGATGTCTTCACGCGGAACTCAGACCCATTTAACACATGGCGAGTCCACTTTATAATAAATGCACTTACGTTTGGTAATGCACTAAGCACACAGGAACGCCAAAAAGCACATGAACTAGTCACAGCGTACACCGACGTGTTCGCATATGCACTATCAGAAGTCATCCTGCTACATGGAACACAACATCAGCTCAACGTACCGCTGGAAACTAAGCTAAGTACGAAATTCAACCAATGTCCATTAAGCCCGCCACAAAAAGAGTGGCTGCACAAATGGACTAACCAGATGTTACAGGCCAACATGGTGGAACGTGCGCCCATCAAGTGAATCAAGTATATCGCACCAACAGTTCTAACCCAGAAAACCCATGATGCAGTTGGCGGAATGACACTGGAAGAACTCAGATACGTACTTAATGAACAATGCGCAGCAGCAGGGCTAGCACCACATTTCACGCCCACAACACTGCCAAAACCAGGAGTACAACAGCCAGTGTGTGACGAACAACATAAAGGCTCATTCAAGTGGTGGATCACACAGAACTTCGGCAAGCTCAACAAGGTCACACGCATACCCCCAGTACAGCATGGTGACATACGGACCAAACAACAACGACTCAGTGGCCATAAGTATGTATCAGTATTTGACTTCACAGCGGGCTTCTATGCAATCGAAGTACCAGAAGAATGGAGACCCTACCTAGCATTCTACGTTGAAGGAATGGGGTATTTCTGGTACAAACGCATGGTGATGGGTCTCACGGGCGCACTATCAACGTTCACAGTAGCAATTGTGGAGTGAATGCACCAGCTTATGGCAGATAACACAATGGAGTTGTTCGTAGATGATGGAGGCTGCGCAGCAGACTCATTTGAAGAAATGTTACACAAACTAACACACATCTTCACAGCCTGCCAAGAACACCGCCTATCGCTATCACCATCCAAAAGCTGTCTCTTTATGACGGAAACCGTATTCGCAGGCGCAACGGTAGGACCGGAGGGGGTCCAACCAGACGTGGCAAAACTATCAGCCATTGTAACATGGAAACCCCCTACGGACGCGCTAAATCTCGCATCTTTCCTAGGACTAACAGGTCATTTCAGGGACTTAATCAAAGACTATGCAAAGTGGGAGAAACCACTATGCGACCTCCTAACAAAAGTTGAACTGCCCAAACCCACAACGCGTACGCCATACTGCAAAGCCATGTGAGTGTTCCCATTACAAAACCATTGGACTATGGAACACACAGAGGCATTCGTACAGCTAAAGGTAGCACTCACAGAACAACCAGTGCTACATGCGCCACAATACGACGGCACACCATTCATCTTAACCACAGATGGCTGCCAAGATGGTTTTGGTGCATGCCTAACACAATGTGCATGCATACAAACGCCAACAGGGAAATGGGTCGAGAAAATCCTACCTATTGGGTTCACATCCAAACGCATGTCAGCTACCAAAGAGAAGTACCAACCATTCATTTTGGAACTCACAGCACTAAAATTCGGTCTAGACAAGTTCGCAGACATTACCTGGGGCTTCCCAATCGAGGTTGAAACAGACTGCCAAGCGGTCCGCGACATCATTTTCAATGACTCAATATCCAAAGTACATGCACGATGGCGAGATGGCATCATAACCCACAACATAATCACCATCAGACATGTAGTGGGAAGGCTAAACACGGTAGCAGATGGACTAAGCCGCAAATGGGAAGGACAGCCCAAAAGTGCAAATGATGGTAGTAACTGGACAGTAAACCCAGAACCAGAGGAGGTGTTGGGAGTCATTAACGATGTCTACGCAATCTATCTAGTAGAGAATACCAAGCCACAACATGCGGAACTACGGAACCGGTTTGCCAACAAACCACTATTCTTAGAAGTAATAGATGTGCTGCTGAACCTTGACACAGACACCCCAATAAGGGAATGAGAACGCGCCAGACACCATGCATCACAATACATGATCGAAGACGGAAAACTATGGAGACTACAAGGAGGTACAAGCATCAGACCACGTAGCCGTACAGAATGTGTCTCGAAGGCAGAAGCGCAGACACTAGCAAAGCACATACACCAAACGGAAGGGCATTGGGGGAGGGACGCCCTCAAGATAGCACTTACAGACCGTATATATAGCCCCAAACTGGACGTGTCAGTCATGAAGGCGATCCAGGACTGTGGAAAATGCAAAAACTTTGGCCCCACACATCTCCACGCGTTACTGAACCCCATCACACGACGACACCTGTTCGAACTACTGGTAGGCGACTACCTATCACTCCCAACGGGAAAAGGAGGGTACCACACACTAGGCGTCTTCCTAGACACATTCTCACAACATGTCTGGGTCACTAAATTCAAAACGGCAGGCACAGCCAAAACCACCATTGACAGTCTACGCTCCATATTCCACCACTTCACAGCCGCAGAAATGCTCATGACAGACGGGGGGTCACATTTCAAAAATGTGGTGGTCAAGGAATTCTGCGAAACATGGGGATGCAAACACCACATCATAGCGGCATACTCACCATGGGTCAACAGCTTAGTCGAAGGTACCAACAAGTTACTACTACATGTACTACAGCGATTATACGCACTGGAACTGAGTGAGGACGATGTCCAAAAAACGGAGTGGAATAAACTACCACACACGTGGATGGACCACCTAGACAACGCTGTACGCGCCCTCAACAATCGAATACTGCCAGCGCTGAAGTACATGCCCAAAGAACTACTACTGGGAATGGTAGTTGACACAAAGCACACAGACCTGGACCTTAGCATACGTGCAACCCAAACGATAGACACAGCCATACACATGGCATACATAGCACAACAACGCCTTGATGGCTATGATGAAGCAGTACAACATGCAATCAGAAGGAAAGCCACGTTCGACAAATGGGTACTACGTCGCACACCAGGAGAGGTCATATTCACAACAGGACAACTAGTACAAGTCTACCGCAGTGACCTCGCCAACACACACAAAACGGAGCACAAGCTACTGCCGAAATGGTTGGAACCCCACCAGATTGCACAATGCATACAAAACTCGTACAAACTCGAAACACTTGGAGGTCTTGTGCTATCAGGAGAGTTCCACGCATGGCGACTGCGTACATTCATACCCAGAGAAGGCACAACACTCACAACCCAATAGGAAGAGCTACAAAAGGAAGCAGAAACAGATGAAGAAGAAAGCAGAAACAGATGAAGAAGAAAGCAGAAATAGAAGAGAGGAAGAGGAAGAAGGAAAGGAAGGAGAAGAAAAGGAGGAAAGAGAAGTAGCAAGAGTGGAGAGTGAGGAAACGGCGAGGCCTGAGAGGAATATGAGGAATGAAAAGGACGAAACAGAAGTAAGTGAGGGTAGTGAATGGGAAGAAGACCCGGGTGGGTAATGAATGGGTAGTCGATGGAACAGAAAGCGGAGGTGCAGGCGATGGGGACGTCACCATTTTTTGGGGGGGCACATGGAGTAGGGGGCTAGAGGCTAGGGGTCGAGGCAAAGGGCGAGAGGCAGAGGCAGTGCAGTGCTTAGTCAGCGTGGTCCTATGACTGTGCTAGCAGTGTTCATAGCAGTCGTCGTGTCGAGCAAGCCAGCAGTCAGCCAAGAGCAGCCAGTCCAGCCGTCTCCATCGGGTCAAGGAACTGTTCACAAGACAGTGAACTAGGTTCCCAGAGGTTCAAGGGTACGAGGACAATCTACCCGTTCAGAGCATGGGTGGTGGCTCAAAGAGACAAGGGGCAGTGGAGTGAAAGTTCAAGTGGATTGCTAGTCTAGAGGTACAGGCTGTAGCTCTAAGGAGAACTAGCTTAAAGAAAAAGAGAAGAGCTGAAGAGGAAGTGTTTATATACCTGAGGTATAGAAACTGACTGAATATGAAAGAACTAAATGTACACAGCAAGTGTCAGCAAGCTGACTAAAAGGAATGCAATAGAGTTGCATGGAATGTTCAAGAAGATGAAGGAAGAACTATGATTAGGAAATGATGATGAGTCATCGGGCTGATGACTAAGAGGAAGTGAGTAATCATAGGAAAAGAAATAGCATCCAGAATATGCGTGACTAAGTGAAAACAAAAAGAATTGTAACATTACCCTCTGATTAGGGTTGAGACAATGACAAAGACCTAAAGATCAATGAACCCACCACCTGGGGAACCAGTTATGTTTGCATCTGCGATGGCATCAAAGTCTTCCTCGTAAGGAGGAGATGGAGAATGTTGCAGTCGGTCTACCAATGGTTGTGGACGAGGTGGACCTCTAGAGGGGTGCATCCTGTTAGTGGTTGGCTGATGATGTCTTGAGGAGGAGGAGATGCTGGGGGTGAGTTGGATGGTACTTGGTCCGGAGTACGACAACAGAGAGGACAGCGGGTGGCAGTGTGGCGAGGGCGGAAATGGTGGCAATACCCACATTGGTAGTCTGGGCAATCTACCTTTTGATGACCTAGACGTTGGCATTGGTAGCATGCCTCATGCATATGAGGGTGATTGTATGGTAAGGGTTCCTCGCCACCGTGGCTGGTCCACCAATTTTCCTCTCATTGGAGGGTACATTCTTCATTGGAGTTGAGAGGAGAGGAGGAAGTGGATGGAGTCAAGAGAGTATGGACTTCGGGGGTACTATGCATGGGAGAAGGGCATTGTGGGCTTGTTGCTGTTCAGTAAGTTCCTGGAGGTACTGTTTGAGGTCTCGGAGGAAGGCTAACATGCCCAGCTGATGCATAGCTTCTAGAAGGCTATGGTGTACCTTTCCTCAGGCAGACAGAGGTTGGACATTGTCTAGGGAAAAGAATGCTCTATAGAGAAGAACAAGGGGGGAGTTGCAGTCGAGGTATGCATAGATGGGAACTGTGAGGTGGTCGCAGGAAAGATAATGGAGGAGTTCCTCCTTCTGATCACGATAGAGAGGTTCCTTGAGATGCTCTCCCACAAGGGGAATGTCTAGGGTGACAACAGATGGGTAGGGCGTGGGTTCCCATGCTGGTTCATTCCAGCTGGGTTCAGTGACAGTGTCTGAAGGTGGGGTGGCCTCAGAAAGGGTGGTGACTGAGGTGGTGGGTGATGAGGGGGTGTCTGTGAAATGGACAGTACAAGGGACAGTGGCTGCAATGGTGGTGAGGATAGGAGAGATGGGTTTGGCTAAAGTGATGATGGGATAAAAGTGATAGTTCATGTGATGGAGGGAAAGGCTCAAGGATGATGCTTCTTATAGTTGAGGAGGACAGCCTTTGAATGTTTGAGGTCCTGCTTGGATTGCCATGAATCTTCTTCAGCTGTGTAGCCCTTCCATCAGATGAGGTATTGCCATGATGATGGGTTGCCTTGATGTCTTAATATCCACTCTATCTTGTACTCTTCTTCACCTTCTATAAGTTCTGGAGGTGGAGCTGGGTAGTTCAGGCTGTGAATGTCATTTTCGTGATAGGGTGTGAGAAGTGAAGCATGAAAAACAGGGTGGATCTTCCAGCTACTGGGAATGCGGAGTTGGTAACTAAGTGGGGATAGTACTTTGGTGATGAGAAAGGGTCCCTCTCGCTTCAGTGCAAACTTCAGGTTAGTCGGACATTTCAGGTTTCGGGCTTCTAACCACACTTTATCTCCTTTAGTGAAAGAGGTGAATTTCTGGTGGGTACAAGATGCCATTACTTGGCAAGCGAGTTCATGAGCAGCGAGGGCTTTGTTTTGGGCAGTGGCAAGGGTTTTCAGTCATTGTTTGACTGCAGGGAGTTGGGATTCTGGGAGGACCGTAGGTAGGGCATGGGGTTCATAGCCCATCATGAGATAGAACGGGGATTGACCAGTGGTGGAGTGAGGGTGGTGGTTATGAGCGAATTTGGCATGGGAGAGCTTCTGTGACCAAGAAGTGGGGTTTGTGCCACAGAAGATGTGGAGATATGTTTCGAGTTCCTGGTTCACATGTTCAGTTTCACCATTGGTTTGGGGGTGGTAGACAGTGGAGAGGGCAAGGTTGTAGTTCAGGAGTTTGCCAAGTTCTTTGGCAAAGACAGAGACAAATTGTGGACCACGATCTGAGATGATTTTGTTGTAGAGTCTGAATCATTTGTAGACATGGTGAAGGAAAAGTTCGGCAATTCCCTCAGCAGTGACAGAGTCTTTGGTTGGGATAAAAATACCCCCCTTGTAGGTGTGGTCTACTATGACCAGCACAGAGTTAAAACTGTTGGAAGGGGGCAAACCGACAATGAGGTCGCAGGAGATGGATTGGAATGGGCAGGTGCTGGTGGTGCAGATAGGGGTCAGCAATGGGACAGTCAAGTATGTATTAACCTTGTTTTGTTGACACACCTCACAACCTTCCACATACTTCCGGACATAAGCAGCAAGTCTGGGTCACCAGAATTCAGCAGAGACGAGTTGATGGGTTTTCAGGTAACCAGGATGACCTATGGCTTCATGGTCATGGCACCATTCCAGAATAGAATGACAGAGGGAATCATTGGGAGGAATATATACATGTCCTTTGTAGGTGAGGACATTTTTGGTGATCTGCCAGTCAGAGAGACTGGAACAAAGACGTGCAGGGGAAGAAGTATTGGTGAGTTGGAGATGTTGAAGCATCAAAGGGTCAGTGACAGATGCAGAGGAGATATGTGTGTGAAGCACGTCGTTGATGAGGCAAACAAACAGCAAGGGAGGTAAAAGGACAATGCCTTCGTTGTCAGTGTCAGTGGAGGGAATGAGATCAGGGCAATGAGAGAGGGCATTGGGTCCTACAAGGAGTTTTCCCGGGACGTAGATGAGGTGTAGGTCAAAGTCCTGGAGGTCAAGTAACCAACAGGCTTGTCATCGGTTAAGGTTATATGCTTCCTTGAAATAAAGCAGGTTTTTGTGGTCAGTGAAGACTTGGACACGATGGAGAGAGCCATGGAGATAGTGGTGCCAAGCTTTTAGTCCATGAATGACTGCAAGGAGTTCGCAGTCATAGATGTCATAGTTTCATTTGGCATCACCAAATGTCTGGGAGAGGTAAGAACAGGGGTGCCATTCTCTGTTGATGTCAGTTTGGAGTAGGATTCCTCCAGAGGCATACTTGGAGGCATTGGTGGCGATGGCAAATGGTTTCGAAGGGTCAGGGAGTTGGAGAACGGGGCGAGCCAGGAATAGTTTTTTGAGAGACCGGAAGGAAGTCTCACAGTTCGGGGTCTATTCCCAGTGATGGTCTTTCCTGGTGAGGTCTAGGAGGGGATGGGCAATGGTGGAGTAATCCAGGATGAACCGTTGGTAAAAATTGGTGAATCCGAGGAATGACTGAATGTCTTTGGGCTTCAAGGGAGTAGGCCACTTGGTGATGCCATCAAGTTTGACGGGGTCCATGGCAAGTTAGCCGGGTTTGACAATCATACTGAGGTATTCTACTTCAGAGGAAGCGAATTGACATTTCTCGAGTTTCAGATGGAGGTCAAGTTCAGTCATACGTTGTAGGACTTGTTTGGTTTGTTTGGTGTGGGTGGTCTCATTTGGAGAAAAGATAAGAAGGTTGTCCATGTAGATGACCAGCCATCCTTTGGCAATCATGTCTCAGAAAGAGTCATACATGAACTGTTGGAACATGGCAGGTGAGTTGCACACCCCAAAGAACATGACAGTGGGTTCGAAGAGTCCACGATGGGTGATGAACGCAGCTTTCCATTGATGTCCGTCTTTGATTCGGACATTGTTGTATCCCCACCTGACATCAAACTTGGTGAAAATGTGGGTGTCTTTGAGTTTATCGATGAGGTCAGAGATGAGAGGAAGGGGGTAGGTGTCACGAATGGTATGTTCGTTGAAATAGTGGTAGTCCTGACAAGGGCGGAGTTTTCCATCCTCCTTTTTGATGAAGAAGAAAGGGGATGTCTGAGGGGAAGAGGAGGGACAGATCTTGCCTGATGCAAGGTTTTCATCAATAAATTTGTCAGCAGCTTTTCATTCATCAGGGGATAAGGGATAGAGTTTGCCGATTTTGGGGGTGAAATCGTCCTTGAGGTTAATCTCGTGATCATAGAGACAAGATGGGGGAACATGGTTGGTGGCTTCTTTAGAGAAGACTTGAGCAAAGTTGGAGTATTCTGGAGGGAGGGTAACTTTTGGTTTGGCCAGTTTGGCAGCCATGGTGAGTTCGGTAGCTGTGGTAAGCTTGACTACAACTGGGGAGTTGATTAGGAAGTGTTTGATGTCTCCTTGGATGATTCAGTGCATTACCCTGTTATCTAGGGCATGTTTGATGTAAGTGGATTCTTCCTTGTAATCGAGGAACTGGTAGAGTTGGGAGTCATAGATGGCTGAGATGTTGTGGTGATCAGGAATAGACCAGGAGATTCCAGGTTGTATGAAGTAGGAGTTGTGTCAATCAGTGTCGGACACAAAGTCAGAGTAGAGTTCCTTGGATTGATTGGTGGTTTCTGAGATGGAGAGAGTGCAGGTTTCTCAGTCAATGGTGAGGTTGGCATGGTGGAGCCATGGGAGTCCTAGGATGACATCCTCATGTCTGCAGTTCATGACGTGGAGTAGGATGCAGTGAGCGATCCCTTCAATATTGACAAAGAGGGTAGTGGTGAAGTGAATGGCCCCTCCTTTGTTCTGAGTTTGGTCCACATTCCGGACAGGAATTGGAGTTGGGAGTTTCGTGATGGGGAGTTTATGCTTTCACACAAACTGCCAGTTGATGTAGGAAATGTCTGCACCGCTGTCAATGAGGGCACAGGCATTGATGGTTTTCATGGTGTGCAAGGGGACTACAAGTTGGATGGGGATTTGCATAGACTTTGTAGATCTAGGTATTGTTACATTGACTCAAGCACATGTACTAGGGAAGGAGGGGGCTAGCATTGACCTAGTCCTCCATTCTAAAAATCCTTTCCAACAGCAAAAGATATGTGGGTGACCCGCTCCTCCTCATCATCCTCTACTTCTTCTAGTCTGGGAAGGTCTTCCTTTTTGACCTTTTTGACCTGGGGGCAGGGTGGAAGTGGTTTATTTACCGAGAATTTGATGCATTCCTGAGTCATATGTCCCTTTCTCTGCAGCGGAGATATCTTCCTTCAGTGATGCATTTCTTTCGCTCAGAGGGAGTTAGCTTGGTGACTCATATGGTATCAATGTCCATGGCATTTGGGTCTTTCTTGGTTTTTGGGGAGGTAAACGACTGGTAGGAGTGGCGAGAGGAGGATCCTGAGTGATAGGAGACGATGTCTTTGGCCTGTTCATTCTGAGTGTTGAATGTGGAGACTTTGTGCATCCATGTTTCAAGGGTTTTGGGGACTGTCTCCATATTGAAGACATGGCGCATGAGGTAGTTGGGGATGCTGACTGAGAAGTATCCGATCAGGACATTTTGATCAACAATACTGGCTAGAGTAGACTTGTTTAGGAATTTGGCGTGGTATTCAGTGAGGGAGGGTTCCCATCATCCTCCTTTCTGGGTCATGCGAGTGTTTGTGAGCCAAGAGATGGCTGCTCTGATGGCATCGTGTTGTTTGAATACGGTATAGAACTTTTTGGAGAAGTCCGTTATGGTTCCGAGGTCAGGCTTGTCCATCTTTATGACTTTGGCATAGAAGTTGGTTGCCCAGGCTAGGGTGGCTCCTTTGGTCATGTAAGAAAGTACAAACACAATCTTCTTCTCATCAGTGTTATAGACTGCTTTGTTGACAAGGGGGTAAAAAGTGACCGAGTTGAGCCATTGTCTGGCTTTCAGAAAGTTGCTATCAGAGTGTTCGGGGGGTACAAGATGGAGTTCTGTGACTTTTGTGGTGGAGGTCATGATAGGTTCTGGTGGTTTGGTGGGTTCAGGGTCTGGCTCTTCATACTCATCAGAGTGGAAAAGTTCATCAGTCTCAGGGATTCTGACTATCATGAGTTCAGAGGGGAGTTCTAGGGTGTGATCAAGGTGATTAGTGAGTTGTTCAATGTAGTCAGTTTCCTCAGCAGAGGAAACAGGGATATCTGTGGGTAGATTGAGGGGTCAGGCAGTCTTGGGTGAGAGTCCAAGTTCTACTGGGGGCAATGTGTCAGAGGAGTCTCCTGACTCATGTCGAGGAGTTTGGTGGGCACTCCACGTGGGGTTGACAATGGGTTAGTGGGAAATGGTGGGTGAGCTACATAAAAGTAGTCGCTTTCAATGAAGCTAGTTCTTTTGTTACACTTGGTCTGGGTAGGGCGAAGCATAGCCTTAGAAAAGCCTGAATGAGGAGTCAAGGGTACAAGGTGTCTATCGGGAGTAGGCCAATAGAGTCACTAGGCAACAGTTAAGTAACTAGGACTATCAAACCAGGCGACGACAGTCAACTGGGTCTAGGGTAACCAAAAGACAAATGGCTGATCAGGTTGAGGAACTGTTCACAAGATGGTGAACTAGGTTTCCAGAGGTTTGAGGGTATGAGGACAATCTACCCGTTCAGAGCACAGGTGGTGGCTTAAAGAGACAAGGGGCAGTGGAGTGAAAGTTCAAGTGGATTGCTAGTCTAGAGGTACAGGCTATAGCTCTAAGGAGAACTAGCTTAAAGAAAAAGAGAAGAGCTGAAGAGGAAGGGTTTATATACCTGAGGTATAGAAACCGACTGAATATGAAAGAACTAAATGTACACAGCAAGTGTCAGCAAGCTGACTAAAAGGAATGCGATGGAGTTGCATGGAATGTTCAAGAAGATGAAGGAAGAACTACAATTAGGAAACGATGATGAGTCATCGGGCTGATGACTAAGAGGAAGTGAGTAATCGTAGGAAAAGAAATAGCATCTAGAATACACATGACTAAGTAAAAACAAAAAGAATCGTAACAAAGCCATGCTAAAATCTATACCAAGATTGATCTCTGGCATGCTTATCACCTAGTCCGTATCGCAGATGGAGATGAATGGAAAACTTCCTTTTGCACTCGCTATGGCTCCTACGAGTGGTTGGTTATGCCATTCAGACTTACAAACGCTCCTACAGCATTCCAGCAGTTTGTCAATACAATCTTTGCTGATCTCCTAGATGTCTGTGTTATAGTCTACCTGGACAACATCCTAATCTACTCTGCCAATATGGCCTCCCACAAGGAGCATGTCCATGAGATCCTCTGTAGGCTCCGCATACATGGACTTTATGCAAAGCCTGAGAAGTGTGAGTTCCACACTGACTCCACTGAGTACTTGGGTTATCAGCTCTCACCCTCCAGACTCACTATGTCTCCAGAGAAAGTCAAATCCATTCAGGAATGGCCTGAGCCCCACAAGGTTAAGGACATCCAGTCCTTCCTGGGGTTTGCCAACTTCTACTAGTGTTTAAAAGTCCGGTCTGGTCCGGTTTTTGACCTTCCTAATAAGGCAACTGGACCAGGACCGGTCCTAGAGGTCCAAATAAGGCAACTGGACCGCTAAAAACCAAAAAAAACCGGTTGCAACTGGTCTTTTGGGCAACTGGTTGCAACTGCTAAAAGACTGGTTGCAACTGGTTTTAC